>JANTPZ010141953.1:0-79222 GCA_025593235.1 Vachellia pachyceras
TTAATTACTTCCTCTAGGCTAAATGTAAAAGAATTTTGGGAAACTCTTTTTAGTCCAAACTTTAAGTAACAAATAAATTTTTGTGCATTGCAATAATTATAGTTTTTGAATTATGCCTTTTGTTAAGTTGGGAGAAATAATTAAGAAGCATTTGATGTAAGGGTAAAGTTCAAATAACATATTGGAAGTACTTATTCATAAAAATTTCAATTTTCCATCACTTACGAGCTTCACTGTTAGAGATATTTTTGTTAGCTAGTGTACATCTTTTGAGTTAGTCAAAATCAGAGATTTGATTAAGTTGTTGTTTGAAATTTATTACTTATCAATGGTTTAGAGTTCTAGCTAGCTGATTTACGTATGAGACATGAACAATACGTCTCAATTCAAAAACTCCAAACAATACAAGAGGCCTATACTAGTTATATATATATATATATATATATTGATATTTTGGTATCGTATTTCTATCATGTCACGTCCTGGAGTTATGCCAGTGCTTGTTAATTCCAAGAGATTGGGAAGGGAATAAAAAGAAGCATCCAAGTATTCTAATCGGAGGCCCTAGTTTACTATTTACATTCGTGAGCAGATTTGCAGAAAAAACAAATAACTCATTTCAGGACAAAGAAAAGAAGAGAAAACAGAAAGAGAAACAAACCAAGGGCACAATGCGATTCCAGGTCCTGAAAGAATCTCACTCAACAAATGCTTTTATGATGAGCCTAATGTTTCAGCTGACAATAGAGAGGAAATGGGAGATGCACAGGGAAACCAGTACCTGCGTTTACCATCTCTATGACCATCATCAATCATTGCAAGTCCTTCCTGCAAAAACCAAAAGTATTTCTTTCACCATTCCATGGCCTTTAATTGGTTTATACATGTTTTAACCATGTTATGGAGAAGGAAAGAACCTGACAAAAATATTATCGGTTTAGAGGACTTACTTCAAGTAAGGTCTCGAAGGCATCGATTGTGTGACCTGGAGTCCAAGATAGCCGTCTCTCCACTTCCTCAACAGTCTCAAACCCTTGAGCCTGGAAGTGCAGAAGATGCCATCAAAATGTTAGAAGACAATAAATCTTTCTCAATTGAAAAAACTGATAGCACAATGAAGTTTTTGCTACACTTAGCAAGTGAACATTCTAAGTTTGTACACGTTTTCTGCATTCAGATATAAATTATAGGTTATTTTTAATCAAGCAAGTTAAGTGATACCATTGGTAATCATGCTCCGGAGTACCGCTAGGAATGTTTCTCCAAAAGATCACTGGCAATATATTAGAATTGAACACATCATAAAAACATGGCACCAGTTGACAGTAAAGAATGAGCTTTCATTTCTTACATGAAAATTTCACACTTTATTATTAAATATTACAAGGTAGCCCATGGATAAGTTCCTGAAAAAGTCTTCAGTTGACTTCCCAGTTTTTTTCTGCTGCTAAGAGAATACTCAACAAGCTAGGCCTGAACCAATTATTTGACAATGATTATCGGAATTTTTTTTTAAGAAAATTACATTTATCCTCTTTAAGATATTTAACCAAGGGCTACATTTGGTTTTACCAGGCATGTTCAAGAAAATTCATGCACATCAGCAGGTCAGTCAAAGGTCCATAAATCTGAGATCTCAACGTATCCCTAAGAGGCACAAAAATCATATAACAGACAAAAGGTCATCTGAGAAAACTAATAAGTTAAATTTTGTAAATATCATTCATAGTAAAAAAGTTCAAAAGACAGAAAAAAAAAAAAAGAAGAAACAGTTGTTACCTGGGCAAGTTCTAAAATTTCGTTGTGGTCTTTGTTTAGTTCAGCTGGAACGGAACGAACAAGTTTTTTCTTCCCAACAGAAATAACTTCAAAACCACTACCCAGCACCTGAAGTTCATGTAACAAATGTCAAACATATGCCTACAAGGATCCATGTAATGAAATTTCCTAATAAGTAGTGCAATAACCAATAAAGAAGACACACATACACACAAACACAGAGTCAAGAGTCCTAGTATGACATTTAATCGATTATTGGACTTACAAATCAATCAATTACTACAACGACATCAAACTTTTAGTCTCAGGCCACTCTTCTTTTTCCTTTCTTTTTGTATAGGATAAAAACACTAGAAGGATAAGATGAGCATCTATGAAAGAAAAAGGAAAAGGAAAAACAGCAGCTAAAATAAAAATAAAAATCTTTTAAATCATGCTAAATATACTTGTCCCTTTTATTCCTCTTTTCAACAGTCACCATCATAGAAGTTCTGATTTTTGGAGTATGATTAACATAAAAGGGCTCTGGTAGCATGTCAAAACCATGTACATCAGTTCCCATCCTAAGTGTTAGTAAGGAGGACCTAAAAAGAAATTAATTCTACAATAATTCTGTAGATGTGAATAAAGAGATTAAGTAGCAGCTACTGACTTCAGATCAACCACAAAGCAGGTTAAGAGGATTAGAATAGAAAAGGCTTAAAGGCAAGCCTACACCATGACAAAATGCAAAGTCAACACACAACAAATCATGTAACCAAAGCCTTAATCATTGTCATCCGAGAATGCCATCACCCCATATTTAAAACTTTCTGAGACAAGAGCTACTGATATCAGCTTTAGATTCATAACTACCTTGATTGTACTCTAAGTTATGGCCAAGCCAAAATACAAGGCCTTCAGCTTACTGATGGCACGCAGACAATCATCCTCAGAAACAGCTCCACGATCACTTTTTCGTCACTGACGAAGTAAATGACAGAGTTCTTGCAGGTTGATCAGTCCTCCATTGTGGGCTCTAGTGGCCAAGCAAATATCCACTATTTGAACTCCTGTCAAGCCAAGCAGTTTATCTTAATAAAGATGTTATTAAACAATGAAACCCAGCTTGATAGACCAATAACAAATGAAAAATATTTATAAAAATAAAAACAATAAATAGCTTCATAATTATAGGAACTATAGTGTGATGAAAGATTTGCTGATGATACAGAATTGAGATTACTTTATTTAACAGATTGTGGGCATGTTTGGTGCGACACCAATAGCTAATAGTTGGAGATTTATCCAATGGTCTCCTGACAATATATGCTAGCACATAGTTCTTAAATTCAGAAAATATTCTTTACATCCCATTCTTTCCCCACAAGCAACTTTGGAAATATGCCGATTAATTGCTATGTTTTACTGCTCAAGATATCTGAAATGGGCCTGGTATGTTTCTTCATCAGAATAAATTTAGCTATCAATCCAATTTATATTATGCTTAATGGCTGTCATACTGGTGGCCAGACACTAAAGACTTCATAGTTAGTTGTTTTAATAATCTTGTTCTATGATATACAACACGCCCTCCTGTCAGTTACAAATTATCAGAAATAGCACATTAAAATTATTACAGAAAAGAATGTGTATATGCAAAAAGAGACATAGCTTCGTGGAAAAGAACCGAGATTATGAATTTTTTTTACCAATTTCATAATAGAAGTCACCAATTCCAAGCAGCTCTGCCCAGAAACCTTTATTTGAAGCTAAGGGATCTACTCCAACTTTAGCACACATCTCATGAAATTGTGATCTGAATGCAGGGTTCTTGCGGATGTCATTCAGAACAAGTAATATTAAAGACCTATTTAATGATATACATAATAGAAGATTTTACAGCGAGAGCGAGACTGCATACAAGGCCATGGTATGAGGCATGAACAGCAGAAATTGTTAGCTAATCATTCTCCTGAAGCTCCAAGATGTATAAACCAGATAACCTTTTAGGAAGCAATAAAACTTTTATGCTGAATATCCAGAAGGGATATGATTTCCAAAACTAAATTACATGAGGCTGTTATACTCAAGTTTGCAAAACATAGGCAGATGTGCAACTTAGTGATGGAATTGAAGTAGGCAACTTAACAGCAGAAGGTTCTATACTCTAATAGTTACTGCAAAATGCTTTCGTTTTAAAAACGCAAATACAAAAACAATCAACTGATCTGCAGGGGCAACAGAATAGGGAAGGAAAGATTCATGGCGCATGCATATTATCAATTTTCCATTACACTGTAAAAAAAATGTATCGATCAACAGCAGAACGGAAATGAACCAAACAATAAGGTCGAAAGCCTCTGAGGTTTCATCAGCATCATATATCAAAACAATATTACATTCATCCAATTTTCTTGTCTTTATCTCCTATTCTCATACAATTCAAATACACGTCACGAAAATCAGCTGAGTTTACACTTTCCACACGTTTATTTCAAATCCCCATCCAAATTAAACATGGTAAGAATCCCATCATCAAAAGCGATCTCATAAAGTAACAATTCATTTGTTTTTGAATCGAGTAAATAAATCAGAACAAGAACACTGATATTGAACTAAACTCAGCTGTTTGAGGCACTGAATGTAAGTTTCCACAGACCCCCAGAACAAAAATTTGACTCTTCCAGTCAAAGCAAATTATAAGGAAGAAAAAGACAGACCTTGTGCTTGCAAGTGAACTCCTCAAGCTGAGATCGGAACGTCGCAAGCTGCCCCTACATCATATCGGTTTTAATCTTCGCCACATTTTCACCCACCAGGCGAAATTGATTCCTCGCAGCAGCAGCAGCATCTTGTAAGCCTCCAATCCCAGGCTTTCTTCTCATCCTCTCTTCCTTTGTCCGGGATGCTTTGATCCAAATTTAAGGGGTTTCGAATTCGATCGCTAAGATTACCAATTGTAAGACCTGATGGTTTTCTGTGCCGAATAACAATAATAATAATTTAACATGGGAAAAGTCGGCTGACTGAAATTCAAAAGAAAAATGAACTTAGCATATAAGAACATTAGATAGGTTAGCAATATCACTGATCACAATGGTGGCGTAAAGCAGACAGTGGAATTAGTATGCTTTGGACACGTTCTTTGTACAGGTCATGCCTTGTTTGCCCTCCATGGCACAATGACCTTGTGCATTTTAGAATATACTGGAAAAGGCCTATTCGAGTATATTCTCTGAGTATGGAATATCGCATGAGTCAGGTAAAAAAAGGGGAATTCATAATAACCCAATTAATAAATAAAAGATATTAAACATTGATAAAATTACCATCAGATCCTAAAAGTAGCTGGTCTGGTTGTTATTTGCGGCTGGTGGCGGTATTAATGACAACTGGATCAGCTACTGTTGAGAAGTGATGATAATTTTACTAATCTTTAAATCTTTTTGTTTATCAATTCCTCTATTTGGAACCATGATGGTAAATTCCCCAAAAAAATCAACCACCCTTTTCCAGTTTTTCCACATCAACGTCCCATGAGTGAGAAGTAAGGGTGGCATGATAAACGGTGCTATAGATGATAATTTTTTTAAAATTCAAAGCTATCTTTAATGCAACTATATCCAAAGGAGGAATATGTCATTTTGTGTAGGATTGACCAATTGTTTGAGGGAGGATTGTCTATGCATGTCTCCAACTTCCTTGTTAAACGAGAAAAAAGGGTTGTCATTAGGGTGAGGATGGACACAGAATAAAGATATGCTAGAATCTCAATTTCAAAACAATTAATTTGTCTAATGTGTGGTGTTTTTATGGGCGTTCCCTATGACCTTAGCGGGAGCTTCCCATTATTTTTGGGTGACAAGTCGTTGCTTATGGAAATTTCTTGGAAAGGAGATTTCTCTTCTTGTTGATCGTTAATCAATAAAGCACAAAGCCCCTTGCAAACTCTAGAATTGATAATCCAACGCAATAAACAAACCAATTAAATAATACTTTGAGTATTGCATGTAATTAGGAAAGAAATTAATCCTTCCATATATTTCAATACAAATACACAATAGATTGAGATGGAGAGATGGAAAGGATGAGAGAGAATTGGAGGAGAAAATAAGGAGGAGTTTCCATTCAGTTCATTTTTACAGAACATGAACATTAAATACTAACATAGAGAGTTACAAACATATTAGGAAAATTAAGCAATGTAATTAGACATCTAGAGGGTTGCAAGAGATAAATGTTAAAAATTCTTCAATTTAAAAGTTACAAATTATAAAGGTCATTCAATATGGGAAGGATGATGAAAAGATAATTTTCACTTAAACTTGATAAAATTAATTCAAGGTCATCAATATACTTAAGATAACTTTTAATTTTATATGTTTACTTTTTTCTCAATGCCTTCAATTCTTAAAATAATTCAAGGTCATCAATATTACACTGCAATGTTCACTTAAACTTGATAAAATTTGAAACTTATTATAAAACTTTTTAATTAATATCCTCATCCCAAGTTAGCTTTTTTTTTTTATATTCAAATAAAGGTGGATGTGCTTTCACCTCCGAGTTGTTTGCTGGGCAGGTTGGTGTTTTCATTTTAATAATTTTAATTTATTAATTTCTGTTGAACTCTATTAACATTTTAAATTTTTAAGAACTTTATTATAAGTAAATCGGTTATGATGAACAACCCATATTACAAGTACACAAAAACAATAAACATTCATGTAAAAAAATTCTTAAAGGAATGATATTTGTCATAAAAATAATGCAGCCACTACTAATACAAATCTTAAACATCCATTCCTAATACAAATCTTAGTTGACTTTTTTATTAATGAAATTATGAAAGTCAAATAAATTAATATAATTATTATTTTTTATTCAAATTAATTTGCATAATTTATAAATTAATATGTAATTTAATTATACACATAAGTAGTTTAATATATATATATATATAAGGGCTAATGTGCATCCAATATCTTGAAATATTTTCTCTAGTGCATTAAACACACTAAAGAATTTTGTTGTGCATTTAACACTTTAAAGTATATTTTCAAATGTATCTAGTACTAAAAAGTATTTTTTTTTTATGATTTAGCATTGAATGCATAAAAAATATTTTAAAGTTCTTGAAAAATCAACTAATAATTATATTATGGATATGATGAAGTATAAATTTTTATGACTCAAATAATATAAATGGACACACTTGCATTTTTCAATACTTTATTTATAAAACACGATTTTGTTTGTTTTCTTATTGAGCATTATATTGAGGATAGTACTATTGATGATGAATAATGCAACTTAATTCACACTTCTCATATTTCATGTAACACATGCCCTACACAACTTACTAGTAATTCAAGTAAACAAAAAAATGTAATGGCAAAATTTGTTTAACATGGCCTCTTTATTGATCTATAATACATACACACATGCTATGTTAGAGTACGTAGATGACATGATTTTCCAATGAACACAACTTAAAAATCCTTAGGAGCTAAATTAGGGGATTGGTGGTTCGTGCAACTTCTATAGTATAACTAACAAACCAAAGAAAACATATGACACAGGCCTAAGACATGAAGCAGGTTACACCTTTTAGACACATAGGGGCTTGGCTTGAGAATCCACTTGTCCGTGTGATATGTTGGAAAAGCACATCAAACACTAAGATTGGGATGAAAATCAGAGTTAACAATTGAAGAGGTAATTTCATCCAAACAAACCATTCAGATCCTCTCACGGGTTGCTAGATTATCAAGAGGAAACCAATCGTTATGCCCCACTTTAGCGCTTGCAGTGCTAATGGCATCCTTGACGGCGAAGAATACACAAGATGCCAGGAAAAATGGAGGATCACCAACAGCTTTAGATGAATGGATGGCTTTGACATTTGGATGACCCTATCATTTAAAAATCACAAAAACCCAAAAACAAAGATGAAGTCATAATGCACCAAACTCAGAGTTTGTGCAAAAATGTGGTGTGTTGAGAAAAGCCAAAAGAGAAGGCAACTTTAAAGAATAGTTTCATAGGACAAATTTCAAAATATAGCGGGTTATACTTGAAGGAACATATGATATGGTGTATGTGCTATTAAGCTTCCCATTCTAAATATAAGCACTCTTCATCTATATAAAACTCCAATCCACTTTGTCTTTAAATATGATTTCTGCTCCTGATATCAGTTCAATCTTCATCTATATCCTTCCACTAGTTGCTGTGTTCTATCCATACAAGAGGCACGCTCTGTTTACTGCACTTGTTCCCATATACACGCCAACATCTGTGATTGCTGGCTACACTCAAGTTTCTACTATAATATGATTGAAGGGAAGAACTAGGTATATTTCTGCTCCTTAGGCAACATGCTATTGGTGCTCCAACCTAAATTTCTTTATGACAAACGTTCATTTGGTTCTCATTCATGTAAACTCATGCAAGAATCACCACTACTAAAAAACGAGTATTTAGCAGCGGTTCATTAGTAGCGGTTACAAAAATTGTGACTAAATCATAAACTTTGTAGCTGTTATAGCTCAAAGCGCTACAAATTTGCGACAACAATAGAGGAATGACCTTAGTAGCGGTTCATAACCGCTACAAAAACAAAAAATATAAACCACGAGATGGTGGGAAGGACGCACCAAAAGTTGTAGCGATTTGTTTAACAATTTGCAGTTGTTTCATTTAAGGCAGACTGTTGCAAAAATGAAGGGTTGTCAGTAGCAACAAATTTGTACCGATTTCAGAAAACACTGCTACATTGCGTATGTTTCCAAAGTTGTGAAGCGAAGTTTGCAGTGGTTGTACACAGACAAACCGCTGCAAAACTGGAATGTTGTGAGCTTCTACTACTTTTTCAGCGGTTGTGTAAACCGCTACTAAATGTCTCATGTTCTCGAGGAATTTTGCAACGCATTTTGTAGTGGTAGTTTTTAAAATAACCGCTGCAACAACGAAGAGTCTCTAAATTAGCAGCGGTTTAGACAAACCGCTACTAAACTGCGAGATTTCCCAGTAGGCGCATTCAGTTTGCAGCGGTTAGGTAGCGGTTTTAACAAAACCGCTACTAATTTGTAACAATTTGTCTAGAACCGCTACTAATACAACGCTTTTATAAACCCCCTCCCCTCATTTCTTCACTTTCGTTTTTTCGAAAATGTTACATCAAAAAGATTTTATAGCTTTGTAATTTTTCTAAAAAAATTTTAAATATTTTCCTATAATTTTTTAAAGGTTAGTTTTAAAATTTTTCTTTTAAATTTTTTTATTTTTTTATTAATTTTTTATATGGCTGATCAGAGGCCTAGGAAGGAGCCTATGATCCCAGGGGGTGGAGATATCCCATTGGAGGATGACGTAGTGTTGAGTGTCGACGACTTCGACATTGGTGATATCAACATCTCAATCCAAGAGGCTGAGATGTTTGAGGACCACGACATTAATAGAAAGTAAGGATTCCGACGCCCTTCTGCTGGTCAGTCCACTGGGTTTGAGGTGGACATTCAGGGTAAGTAAACAATTAATACATTATTTAATTAAAATCATTTATTTTATTTGTTTATTAATAATTAAATATTTTATTAAATTAATGTATGGATTCAATTTTCAGATCCGACAGGGGCGGCAGTGACGAAGAAGTTCACACTGAGGGATGTACACCAACTCACAAGTGGGTAGAGAGTTGTCGTGCAGTGGGACTGAGCAAGGCGGGAACTTCCTACAGTTCAACATCAGCGCAGAGACTTGGAAGAGGATCCAGCAGAGCCCGAAGAACGCTGTCTGGGAGAAAGTGAAGTTACAATTTAAATTCTTTAAAGCATTGTAATTATTATTGATTAATAAATAGTTTACTAACTTTTATTTCGAAATTTGTTACAGGCCAAATTTGTTGTGTGAGATGCGCATAAGGACTTCGACATCTCGAAGATGGGGGAAGGGTGGAAGAACAGACGAAATTGCTTGTACCACAAGAAAGAGGGGACGGGACGAGGACGATCCAGGAGCTGGAGGTGGACGTCCCAGACACGGTCGACGCGGCGGATTGGGCCAGGTTTGTTCGGTTAGGAGGTAACTAGAGCAGTAAGCTATGTCAAGGATGGCTGTGCAGAGCCGGTCCCGGCAGACGATCCACCATACAGTAGGATCAAAGCCGTTCTCTGTCGCATACTCGGAGTTGGATGAGCCGGCACAGAGGGATGGACGGAGGGCAACTTACGGGGAGATGTTAAGTAGTTCCAATATTTTGAGTCAGCTTGATGATGTTCATTTTGAGTTTGGAAAAAAGGATGATTTAGAATGAGGTTGAAGAGACCACGTAGTACCTTGGAGGTTGACTCAGTTCAGCAATGGCAGAAGAGGAGTATATTTTTTACTCTTTTTTTATTGGAAGACTAACATGTTACATCATAGTCTTGATGTGATGCACATTGAAAAGAATGTGTGTGATAATGTTATGTAATCTTGTTGAACGAATCTGGGAAGTCCAAAGATCATCTACGAGCCAGGAGGGTTTATAGTCCATGGGAATTCATCAAGATGTTTGGCCAGACAACAATAACAAAATTCAACAAGAAAAATTTACCTTAACAAAGCCGAATAAGGATATATTCCTCTGAACATTGAAGAATATTAGGGTTCCTAATGGATATTCAAACAACATGTCAAGGTGTATCGATTTGCAGTCTTAGAAGTTATCTGGATTAAAGAGTCATGACTTACACGTCCTTATGCAACAATTACTACCATTGGCGCTAAAAAACACATTGCCTCTAGAAGTGTCAATGGTGTTGGTGGACCTCTGTTCATTCTTCAGAAAGCTATGCGCAAAATTTCTTATTACTAAGGAGTTAGATCAACTACAATAGCAGATAATTCTTACACTGTGCCATTTGGAAATGATCTTCCCTCCTTCCTTTTTCACTATCATGGTGCACCTCACCGTACACCTTGTTAAAGAGGTAAAACTCAGTGGCCCGGTTCAATATCATTGGATGTATCCCATTGAAAGTTACTCTCACACACATTATTTACATAGATCGGTTTATCACCAATTTACTAATTTATCTTAATATTTGAACTTATTATATATTCTTAGGGAAGTTGAAGTCATATATCAGGAATAAGGCATGGCTAAAGGGTTTAATAGCAGAATGTTATATAAGGGATGAGGTCCTAAACTTTTGTTTACGATACTTTGATGACATCGAGACATCTTTCAATCGTCATCCTTGTGTTAATGATTGTTTGGATGTTGGTCCCTCAACATAGGTAGATAGTTTGTTCCCTCAGTTGAAAGACTTGTTGGAGGACATCAACACGTCAACCTCACTCCTAATGAGATGCTACAAGCACACCAACATGTCCTCATCAACTGCAATCAAGTTGATCCTTTCATTTAGTTAGTACCAGTACCAACCTATTATATTATTAATTTAACTTATGTTTACCAACTCATATAATATACGTTTAATCGTGACAGATAGTAACTTGTTCGCCTTGTAGCTTACCGCAAGCGTACGGGTCGCAAGTAGTATAAAAATATCGTTCCCACGAGGACTAACGCATAAACGAGATAATCAATGCAATTATGTGATTAATTAGGTTGAGGGAATCAATTGAATAATTGGGGTCCTAAAGGTTTACTAATTTCACTAAAACTTTAATTCAACAATGAGAGATGCCTAGGATTATTTTTCACCAATGCAATTCATGAGATTTAAATGCATATAACTCTATTAGTGATTAAATGACATAATACGTTTGTCTAAGGTTCAAAAGCAATTGATTAAGCTCTCTCAAGTCATAACCAAATTAATATTCTCCTTTAACATGCACAATCTCTTGCTACATTTAAAGGAAAATAATCATTAAGCAACAACCTTAATATGACAATGCTAGGTTAATAACTATATCTCTATGTTACTAACAAACCATCCATTTAATTATTTCAATTTCAAGTCTAGCATAATTTTATCTAAGTCTTGCAATTAAATTAACTCTCTCAAGCTTAATTTAATTGGACAAATCAATCTAAGTGATGGCTAATCAATTAGAAGCATTAAACACAACATAAAATTAACATATAATTGTCAATAATCACCAAAGAGCGTATTATCCAATCTCAATCCATGCAACGGTTCAAAATAATCCTAGAGCAAATGATTTAGCCACTAAACATTGGAAACACAAGAGCAAAGCATTTAGGAATTTAAATCAAGGAGAGGCTGAAGGAGTTAGCACACAATGCCAAACGCTGCTCTCTTCTCACGTGCGTGCTGAAACTCTCGTTCCAGGCGACAGCTATTCCTCAGCTCGGCAACAGAATCTGTCTCCAGCTCTCGTGCGTGTGTATGAAACTCTCGCCTCCCGTGTGTGTTCCAGCGGCCTGAAAGAAGGGGGATGACTGAGTGGAGAAATGGAGATGGAATAATGGAGGTTCTTGTGTGCTTCCAGAATTGTTCCTCCCCAAAAACTCGCGTGCTGTCAGCTCTCTTCTTCCAACTTGAGCTCTCTCTCTCGCCGCTGAACTATTTTTCTGTTCTTTAGCTCAGTGGTGACGTCAAAAACTCCCCTCCATTCTGGTTCAGCTTCCAGCTTTTATAATGCCGTCCCAAAACTGTTGCTGCCTCTTTTTCCTCCGCTTCGAAACTGTTTCAGCGTAAACTTTGGATCAGCCGCCGAAGAAAAACTGTTAGGTTAATCATCAGCTGCCTCCAATCTGTTGCTCTACTCAGATCCGTTTTAGCCGCCGAGAAATTGTTGATTCTGTTGGATCCCTCGTTGTTCAGCTGCTGCCTGCTCCTCAAACGACGTCGTGCCGATTAACTCCAATGGCCATCTCTTTAAGTTTTCCCAATTCTTCCAGCTGCTACCTCCCTCAACGGCGTCGTGTAATTCCTTCACTCTTCAAATGTTTAAAACGTTTAGTTGCCTCGCTGATGCACTTTTATTAATAGTAAAAATAATAATTAACAAAACAATAGGGACCACATTTATATTATTCTTTTCTTTAATCTTAATGTTTCAAAACTTATTATACTTGCAATAAAATCCCTAAATCATGTGATAATTCCATTTTTTATTAGAATCACTCATAAATATTTTAGTTTTGTATTAATAACTCCTCAAATGTATTAAAATATATCTCAAATTATATTAAAAATGGGGAGTTATCACTCATCTTCATCAAATCTTGTCTTCTCAATCCCTCAGCTCTTGATTTGTGGCTTATCTTCCTCAGATCCAGCTTTCAGCTACTCACAACCTCTCATTTTTGTCATATATCATCGTTTCAGCCTCTCCCAACTTGACTTGTGTCTTGCCTTCTTGCTTAAAAGTCAACAATGAAGCCATGCCTTTGATGTGTATAAGAACACGAGAACATTTGGGCATCTGAATCACCCATATTCTTCACTGAGACGTCTAAAGCTTTCTCCTTTCATGACAATAATAAACTTTTGTGAATGCTTTTGCCTAATTTTTTTTATCCTTTGTGGTTTGTTTTTCTGGGTTTTTCACTTTCTATTTGTGCTTGAAGATGGGTTCTTATCTGTATTTGATTTTTGCTTATTTGCTTGAAGTGTAAAGTTTGATCGTTTAGTGAGTCGGTTTGGCATGTAGTTCGATCATTTTCTGGATTTTACTTGAAGTATGATTGTTTTTGGGGTTTGATTTTGAATCTTCTTTCTTGATTCTAGATTTTTGGTTTGATATGAAATTTGTTGACATCTAGTTTTTCTGGCTTTGAGAAGACATGATGAGATGGAACAATGAGAGAGGGGAAGTGGCTAAAGTGGAGATGAGTTGGACTATTAAGTGCCACGTGAGATTTCACGGTCGAACATAACATATGTTAACTCATGATAAAATTTTTCAAAAACTTGAGACATTATTGCTTATTCGTGAATACTTTTAAGGTGGATTTGCACCTTAACCAAAAAAATCTTCGATCAACTTCTGTTCACTGGAAATCGTTTACATAAAAAACCTAATTGATTTGATCGAATATGGAAAATTTATTAGAATGAGGTAAGTAAAACAATGTATGGCGGAGATGAGGGGTCATCCAAGTTTTAATTTGCCAACATCACTTTAAGTCATATACATCATTTTTTTTGCCCACGGGGTGGACGAATTTTTTTAATAAAGTATGTCATTAATTTCTTATCATCAATATCTTCAAAGTAAGTTTTAAAGTGTGTGCTTCCTTCAACCATACACCTTGGTTTAAAAAAGTTAACTCATTAAATTTATTATAAATTATTTTTCCTCTTGATTTTGATTTGGAAAAGAGAAAAATTGGTCAGTTATAAACATTAATTGTCGAGATAAAATTGTTAAATAAGTATTAATTACTCTTCAAGAAATGCATATTATGGATTAAAGAGCCTTTCCATAAAGTAACTTATATTTTGGTTGGAGCGAGTCGGTTCAGCATGAGTAAAGTTGAGAACTTATCAAAATTTTAGGTAGAGTCCATAAGTTTTAAGGTCTTTCTTGATTATAAGAAAATACTATATTGAAAGTTATTTACTCTCTTTTATCTATAATATAAGTCACTTATAGATTTCTAGCAATTAGGCCCCAACAAATGAATATAATATCTGACAAGTCTCAATTACTTGTTAATGCCGCTCAAGAACTTGACAATAACAAATGAAAGAGGTTTATTAACATGTCATTGAGACATGTTAATCATTATGTCCCCTAATTGTGATCCAATTGTGATTCTCCCTTTTTTTTTTAAAATACATTTGTCTTCCTAGTGGAGGTAATTATGTTCGAGACAGTAAATGTTGATATCTTCTAATGGGAATTTAAATTTGCATAAACGGGACTACCCACTTCTATTAGATCCAATCCATTTATATGGTGTAAGGTGATTTTAAACATTCAATTTTTTAATAATGATTTTCTTAAATAGGTTAGCCCAATGCCTAAAGGGCCAGCCTATTGTGTTTCGGCTAGTTTAAACTCGATTTCTCGTGGTGCCCATAATTCAAAGTTTGAGGGATTGCATACAAACGGAAATAAAATTTAAAAGAGTATAAAATTGACAGTTTGGGATGATTTGCATATAATTAAAACTTTAGAGGATTAATTTTTAAGTCTTAAATATTAAAAAATTATTTTTATATGGTTCTAGCCAAGTTCAGAAAAGTTTCGTGTAATTTGAAAGATGATTTTTATATAATTCAATCATTATCCAAAGATGACGACTATATCTGTCACACGCGTAGACACAACAGCTTAGATATGTGGATTTTATTTAGTAGCTCAAGTGCTTGTTTGTTTCTTCTTTGTTTAATTAGAGACATAGTCTCGTCCACATGCTTCGCTGAAAAGTAAAAACTACCATTTATGTCTTTTATAAAAAAATGGTGTGCTCCACTTCAGCCATAGCCAAGTTCAATTCTGAGGTATGGCGGAGTGGAGAGAATTTCTTTGGGAGGGAACCCTCAAAGTGGTCTAACAAATTCCGGTTTAGATTAGTTGATTGCTTAAACATCTGGTAATAGAGTTAAAAAAGTGCTGTTATGTCAAACGAAAACTAAGAGAAAAGTGGCTAAAATGATGATAATGAAGATGATACATAAAACTATAGAATTTTATAATTTTTTGTCCCATGCATGGGGGAAATAATAATTTAAAATTTTAGGAAGATTATACTCATTTTTCAAACAATGAACTATATATTATAATATGTAAAAAATACTAACAAAATAAAAAAAATCACTCCATCCGGCACTATATATAAGCTTCATTTTGAAATTGCCTAAGCATTTATTTCAACTTTTTCATTTTTATCCCTAATTAATTACATGTTTTTCTAATATTTTTTTGGACTCATTCTCTCTCCGTATAAGTTGTATTCTTTTTACATATTTACTAGCTTTACCCATTTTGACTAACTTCTTGAGTTGTGTAAGTAAATTATTTGAAGTTTATAATTAGCACTAAAGGAAGTACTATATATTTTGACTAATTTCTTTTTACAACGTGTTTGTTTGAAAAAGCTTATTTACTGTCCAAAGTACGTTCAGCAGTATTTTTCCGCAAAACGAAATAATCTCCTCCATATATTTACTTCAGCTTGAGTAAAAGTAATTTTCTACTGCGTTCCCAAACGGGCACATTGTATTGTTTATGACTGGTTCAACTTACCAAGTGTATTGTGATATATTGTCAAGGGTCAATTCTCTTTATTCTTGATGTGTTCTTCATTTTCTTCCGTACCCTTCTTTTTGTTTTCATCATTTTTATTTTCAAATGGAATACTAAAATATTACTCATTCCATTCAAAATTATAATACACTTTTAACTAATTTATAGCTCCAGACAAATCACTTAATGTCCTTAAAATTTTCACATTCTATCCATATATTTTTTGGTCATCCATATTGTTTCCATGTTTAGGATCTCACTTAATTTATGGTATTTTACATGTAAAATATGGGAATGACTGGTTCTTAATTTATTAATACTTATTAAGAAATTTTCGAAAAAATCTTATTAGTTATACATCTTGAAAACCCAAAAATACGTTATATTTTTTTAACATATTATTTCACAAAAAATTCCCTATAATTTAAAGGGGTAAAAGTGCAAAAATACCATTTATGTTTTTTAAAAATTGCTGTTGGTATCATAAACAAATTTTGGATACAAATTTTGTATCATAATTGTACAAAATTATGTTTTCAAAATAACCCTAAAATGCTATTGCCATTAAGTGACTGTTTAAGTTGTGAGCCCCTACTTGTTCATTTGTACTTCACCCTAGTTTTTTTTTACTGTACGATGTGGCATATACCTAAATAAGTGAAACAAACCAACCCGTTTTTATCAATTTTAGCCTGTTCAATCTTAAATAGATTCAGAAAGTTTTGAGGTAATGACTTTTTTTTGTTGGTTTCTAGTATGTGTCTCAACTTGGACCATAGGCTAGTTCTTAATTCAACCTGTCAATTTTTTTTTACCAAAAAATATGAATTCATTCATTCCTAAACTCAACATAAAAGGATTGTAGGGAAATTTACAATCAGATCCTAAATAGGAGAATTAATGAATAAAAAATCTCAATGATTCACAAGATTACTATAAGGTTTTAGGGGCAACTGCTGAGGTTGTCACTAACAACCTTACTAGCCTTCATTAACAACATCAGCAGCTGTTCCTGGGACCTTATGATAATTTTGTGAATATTTAGGACATTTTGTTCATTAATTCTCTTATTTGAGACTTGATTGTAAATTTCTTAAAGATGTTTGACCTAAAATAAAAATACCAAAACATGAAGGAAAAGAGAAAACAATATAGTTCAACATAAATATTCTCTTCACCATCACATTTGAAAAACACGTTCGTACAAATCAATAATAAAACTCCACTCACGTATTTACTTCATAGATTATACATTATGTTAAAAAAAAGCTTACATCTTAAAATCAAATGTGTTCAGTCTGTTGGTGGGATGGATTGGGCTGGGAACCAATGTTTCAATTACTTCCCCTTTTGCGTGGAAATTTCACCTTTTTCACGCCAGTTTTCTTATTTCACTAATGTAGAAAGTGACTTACTACATCACTTATTTGACCGATATATAAAAGGTTCACTAAACTGACGTTGGATATTACACACTTTGAAGCCGACGTTACAAGTCCTAAGAACTTACAGTTAATAGCTTTTCTCGCAGTAATATTTACATTTGAATTAAGGCTTTATCAAGACGGATGTTGAAGGAAAAATCACAACAAAGTCTCATAGAATAATATTTAATAAGCCTCAATTTATTAATAGCAAATGAAAGTGATAATGTTGACGAAATAGACAACTTTTTCATATGTTATCTCTCTTAATTGGGATCATTGTGAACTTTTCTCTAAATGAATCCATCCAAGTAGAGATGATCTCCCTAATAGATATAGGTGGGAAAACAGGTCAACCTATGGGTTGAAGCGGGCAACGCACAAGCTATATTAGGAAAACCTAAAAATTTTAAAATATATTGTAAAAATAATAAAAATAAATATTTATAAAAATAATTAACATGAAGTTAATGGACTCCAAGAAATCATATTTAGAATGAACTTTCATATATTATTTAGGAATTATAATATTTAATAAATTTTATGTATTTTAATCTTAAGCTTTTTTAAAAAATACTTATTTTTATACATAAATAACAATAAATTGAAATAAATATATACAAGTATGTCTTATATAGTTTACGAAGATTTAACATTTTAAATCTTGGCAAAAAAACCATTTTAAAAAATTTACTTTAAAAATTAGTTATTTAAAAAACCAGAAAAAAATGCCATCCTGCTAACTCGCACGTTGAAAGATGTGGGCTGCTCATGTTGGGATTTTCCCACCTGTTGTACCTGTTCCCACGGATTGAGAGGGCTAATGGAGAGACAAGGCTCAAACACCCTCGAGAATTACGCTTATTTTGCAATATTTTATGCATATTTGGCAATATTTTTATTAAAAACAAAAGTTTAATTGAAGTAACGTTAGTGTACGGCAATAATATATAATTTGCAAACACATCAATATGAGTGTGACTTGTTTGTGATGGAATTTCAGCCACCTTATGTGGTTGTTGCTTTTGACAATGGCCAAAAATGATTTTTTAAAAATATATTAATTGCTGACCTTGCGACTTTGTGACCTAGCCTACGCAATTTTTTTGTTGTTTATTAGACTTCAAGTAAGTTGTAGCCTAATTTTATAATTAATACAATCTTTTGGGTAAAATATATATTAATCTTCCATCTATTTTATATTGATCATCTAGTCTTTTTGTGTTTAAAAAATTTATATTGATGTGACAGGAATCAAAAGCTCTGTTATGATTACCTCCATTATAGTTTTAAAATTTGATTTCCATTAACTTAAGTTTTAATTTGCCATTAAATCATATCGATTGGATTATAATTAAATATCTCATTTTAAAGTAAACTCTAAAGAAAAATCACTTAAATGCTTATATCATACAAAAAAATTGAACGCACAAAATGTTGGTTACAAAACACCCATTTAATCTCAAATATTCTGTGTTTTTTTTTCAAACAATTAAACCCACCACAAAAAAATGACATGAGGAAAAGAGTTTTGGGGAATTTACTATCAGGTCTCAAGTAACTCAATTAATGAATAAAAGTTTCAAAAGATTGATAAAATTATCATTAGGTCCCAACAGTAGCTGGTCCGATGGCTGGTGAGATTGTTAATGACAACCGGACCAGCTACTGCTAGGACCTGATGATAATTTTATCAATTTTTGAAACATTTTATTCATTAATTCCTTTATTTAGGACCTGATAATAAATTTTCCAAAGAGTTTTGATGAGAGTGAACATAGGGAGGATGCTCAGGATCTCATAATAACTATTTATAAAAATGCTTATCCTAAATTGATTGCATAAGATAATCTTTAAACTACCCAAAGTACCCTTTTACCAATTGCATGCAAAAGATAAATAACAATAACTAATAAGAGAAAGGGAGAATTGATGATAAATCCCTCATGGGAATCATAAACGATAGAGGATGATTCCGTAAAGATTTGAAGACTATCATATTTAATATCGCAAATTTGATTTAATTTATTTTGATTTGATTTGGCAATATCTTAATTATAAATTTGATTTTATTAACATTTATTTTTATTTGATTTGGCAATATTATATTTGTTTTTCTTGTATTAATTCTAGGTTTGAGTGATGCTATAAATAGCCCTTACATATCTCATTGTAAGCAGTTATTTGATTTGAAGAAATAATGCTTCCTTTCTACCTCTCTAATCTCTATCTGCTTCTCCTTTCTCTCTAGTCTCTCTTCCTCCTCCACACACACACACATATAAATATATTCTCATTCTCCCTTTCCCTTTCCCCGTCATACATCAATTTGTATTGGAGTCAAGTTCCACTTCCCTTTCGTTACTTATATCTCTAAACATATCCCCCAAATAGAAAACGATTCTCACTTCCCTTTTGCTCGCATATACCTTTCAACTCAACTCTCAAAATCTTTACAACTTTTCAAAGCTTCACAATAGTATTTTTGCCATTATGTGTGGTTTACTATTATGAACTTTTCTAGAGTCAAGAATCATTACTTAAAAAATTTAGGGTAAAGTTTTTTAATTTGAGGCTCTTATTCAATATATCTTTTGAGTAACTCTTTAGTGTTTTTACTTATTGATTTTATTTCAAGGAAAATGTAAAAAAATGTTACAAAATGGGAATGTAACAGAAGAAGAAGAAGAAAAAGCCAAAAAAGTGAAAAAAAGAATTTTTTTCTCTTATTAATTTTTATTATTTTTTATTGTTTTATTTAACTTTATTGTTACATTCACCTTAAAACTTCACCCTCCACAATGCAACCCTATACCTTAGTCAAAATTTAACATAGGTTAATCGAGGTTAATAACTGTTTTCATGTAGGGTTTTTAGAACTCTTTAAGGTTACTGTGAAAATCTCATTCAGGTTGTTACTTATTTAGCAACTGTAATCTTTGTAGAGCTTTGAAGTTTTTTGAGGGTTATGCTCGTTGAATAGGGTCTTTGCCTTTTCGATGGGGGCAACTTGGGAACCTTAATTAGGTTTCTAAAACCATCATGAAAGCCTAGGGGCATGCTACTCAATTTGAGTTATGGATTTTAAATGATGCCTATGTAGAGAGTGTCAACATAAGTACAACACTAATATCAATATGTTTAACATCAAGAAGGCTATAAAAAGTATCGACTATATGAAGGTGATGAGCTTTACTATCAGTACACTAATAGTTAATGATACATGTATGAATGTGATGAATTTTATGCTCCTCACTATATGCATGTCAAACACAAATATTATAGATGAATTTTATGCTCCTCATTATATGCATGCTAAACACGAATATTATAGATATTTTGATTTTTATGGGCATGCTCAGCAACGTTATTATGAGCATACTTACCATCACCAGTATAAATATACTACTCATCGTGATTTCACTAGTTAGAGTCAGTACAACTATGTTGACTACCATCAAAATGAAGAAGTAGAGCATTATCAATATGATAACTCTAGAGCCTTCCCACTTGCAGAGGAAGAAGATTACAGAAGGGCTGAAAGACATCGCAAAGCTGAAGAAGCACATGAGTCTTTTTGTAGACGTCTCAAAGTTGATGAAGATCGGCGTAAGGCTGAAGTTGAATTCCACTAAGAGTTGAATATATTAATGACTTGTGTTAAGTAGATCCACGATGAATTGAAAGGGATATCATCCTGACTAAGCAAGTAAAAAATTTATGTAGTTTATTTTTCAAACCAAGATGTGATGTGAAATCCAATTGAGGTGTTGCCACCAACATAAATGGAATCTATTCATGGAATTAATATGATCTCAGCTATTCTACAGTCTCCAATGGAAACTCATATGGCTAATGCTAGTAATGTATTAACCTTGAGGTTATACATGTAATTAAAATGCTACCATCAACTCATATGAACTCTCATCATACCACTAATGTGACCATGCTTGCACATATTCCATAACAAGTCAAGAACCACCACTAGGCATTCATATGGCTCAAGTAAGTGAGCTCTCACGTATTTTTGATATACTAATATATCAAAAATAAAAAATCATTTGCAAATATATTAATATATTAGTCCAATTTGTTATTATTTAACTACAAAATTATTGTCTAAATTTATTAAATCAACATTTTCATTAAATGGAATTAACAGTATTAAGATAAAAGGATTAAAAATGCGCTATTTAAGTTTAATAGGTTAAATTAAAACTTAAACCACTAAATGTACATTTTAACTTTAAAATATTTAAACATATTTTATAAATTTAATTTAATTCAATTTTGTATTTAAAATATAAAGTTTTAAAATACAGGATCAGATTACCGTTGACTTTTGACCTTACCATCCCAACTTTTTTTTTAGAAGAATTACTCAGAAATCCTAAGTAAAGGAATGTGTTATAAATTAGTCTTAAAAAGTTGTTAATGACAAGTCAAAAAGTACAATTTACAAGTGAAATATCTACCATTTAAGTGAATTTTGAAAAAAGGGTCGCTGTGTCAAAGTGACAAGTTACTTTGTCAACTTGTAGCAAAGAAGACAACTGTAATCCGCACGATGTTCCATCTTCGAGAAGGCCATAGAATCTATTCACGACTCAATATTCGTAACTGCGTCTCTGGAGCCGCTAATTTGAGACGTAAGATTAAACAAGCAGCCATATCCCTACAAAACAAAAATTTTCCTCTTCTTCGTCTCTCCCTCTTTCGCCTATCACCAGCTCGGCGGGACGACCCTACTCATTTCACTCAATTCCTCTCGCCGGATCTCCAGAAAACTTGGTGCTTTGCGTTTTCTTGTTGTCTCTCATTACTATCGGTTTTGATTGTTTCTAGAATATTCTCCTTTGTTTCTGCCCCGCCTTTTTTTTTCGTCTTCATATTCCCATTTCGCTATTTAATCCGCTATTTAGGAGCTTGGTAACGCGAGGTATTAGTTAACTCTAGTCTCTCGAGGTACTCGATTCTTGTTTTCTTCCTCCTTTTGGTCGCTCGGCCGTTCGTTTGATCAGTGGTTAGTGTATCGTCTTTTTTTTTTTTTTTTTGGTTCCGAGGTGGTTACTGGATTTTTAATATTATTCGTGATCGAATGCGTTTCAGGAAGATAATACTGTTAATATTATCTTCATTATGCGGAAATGACTGCTCTTCATTTTTCTGCTTTTGTCACGAATTGAACAGAATTCATTTTCGGTTTATGGGTTCTAGAGTTGATTTTCTATGCGTGGGATATTTAATGACCCAATTGATGCTTTCAGGTCATATCTGAATTAGAATTTTGACGAGAAGTCTGGTTTTACCTGATAAATGAGCTCTGGAAGACCATGAAGAAGGTAAGGAAAAAGGTCGGCAAGTATGAAGTGGGTCGCACTATCGGCGAAGGTACCTTCGCCAAAGTTAAATTTGCAAGAAACACGGAGACAGGGGAGAGTGTGGCAATTAAAGTAATGTCTAAGAGCACCATTCTTGAGCACAGAATGGTTGAACAGGTGTTGTTTTCTTTTTCTTTTTTTCTTCTGTTCTATGACAGAATTTCATGTTTCAGCTTCCAGGCATATCATGGATAAGAGTTGTGTTTTAAATCTGTAATTCTCGTAAAAGAGCTTTGAAAACCTTTAATGTGCATTTTGTCATCTAATTTTCCTTTTCCTTTTTATAAATCATATGTCTATGAACAGAACACTGGGACTTTCTTTGAATAGATATATTCAACGTTCACATAAGCATGGTTTATGCTGTTGTTTATGCATATTTACATGTTATGTTACTTTGATCTGTTGTATAGATAACTTAGACATTTGCATGGGGTCAAATCTTTCATGACCTTGCTGAATTTGGTTCATAACATTATTTTTTGTCCGCCAAGATGAAAAATGGAGGAATGAATTGATAGTTTGTTTTATAACCATTTTAAGGTAGATTGGTTAAGCTAAGTGGCATGGGATAGAGTGCCCATTAGGTTTAATGTGAGGCCTCATCTAAGACAGAAACATTTCTCACCTTAAGAAGGATAAAATGAAAAAGATACGGAGGTTCGTTTTTACTGAATCCTGTTTTTTATCTTACAGAATCTTGATTCTTTAGTGTATCCTAGAGTACTATTACAAACATGAAGTTGTAAGTTAACAAGGGTATGGATGCATGCTTACAATTCCATGCAGCATTGCATATGGAGAACACTAATGGCATGTAACTAAAGGTGCTTTTATATGCTTTGTGATTCTAATCTCCCTTCCTGGCGTATGACTGTTTTACAATAATTATGCATGTATTCCTCCAGTGAGCTCATAAATTTTTTTTCCTGATGTAATGTTGCTTTAATGGATTTCATGAGGTATTTGCAATCAAAGGCTTGCTGTATGTGCTTAATGACACATGTAACGCTGAACATTGATGCATGTCAGTGTTGAATTTGAGTCTACTCTTGATGTTAGCTATTACAACTTGTTGCTGTTGCAGATTAAAAGAGAAATATCAATTATGAAAATTGTCAGGCATCCCAATATAGTCAGGTTGCATGAGGTATGTGTTGGCACATCATGATATATACATCAGCTATTTCCTTTTCCCTATTTTCTTAATTTTATTCATTTTTTGGATGAAATTAATTTTAATCATTTACAAACATTGTTTTTTGAATTTCAGGTTTTAGCTAGCCAGACTAAGATATATATAATTCTTGAGTTTGTCATGGGAGGAGAACTATATGATAAAATTGTAAGACTATTTTTTTACACTTGTGACATAGACTATGCTAGGTTGATTCTTCCTTGATTGTGCTCAAGTCTGATCATTTTATGCTAGTAACATTGAAGTGATGACCTTCTGATTATGATGAGATTGGATGTATTCGTGGTTCATCTTTCATGTTTCTATGCCTTTTCTGGGTTTTTAGGTGGAGCGGAGGAGGCTTTCAGAAAATGAATCTAGGCGTTACTTTCAACAACTTATAGATGCTGTTGCTCATTGTCACAGTAAGGGTGTGTACCATAGAGACTTAAAGGTAAAATAAAATGTGGTATTAATTTTCTATTCCGTTCAGTTTTCGTTTAGCATACCATGTTCTAATCCTGATTAATTCTGTAATCTATCCTGTTATAGCCTGAAAACCTGCTTCTTGATGCTTTTGGGAATCTGAAGGTTTCAGATTTTGGATTGAGTGCCTTGACTAAGCAGGTAAAAACATGCCTATTGATATAAAGGAAACGACAAATAAAAAGTTTGTATTTTACTTACTGGACTTTAATTTATGAGAAAATCTTGCTTTCTTGCATCAAGAAAGCCCTTTCTTGTTATCCTTTTATCTATCCTGGACTTCAATTCTGTGATCTATCCTGTTATCCCATACTCTCTAATATCACCCTTTCTCCCTTTTGTGCTCCCTTGCAGGGCACCGGCCTCCTTCACACTACATGTGGAACCCCAAATTATGTTGCCCCAGAGGTAAAAGAGCTCAAACAATCCTGAATCTTAATAGTTCGATTACTGCTGCATTGAAATTTTCCCTGTTTAGTGGTTGAGCCCATTGCTAGATTTGATTATTGAATCTCATTGTCAACATCAGTTTTCTAAAACTGACAGCACTTGTGATGTTACAATTTCATGTTAATTCATTGAATTGGTGGTTATGATATAGATCAAGATATGATGGAAAATCCCTGATATATTCTTTATAGAAACTTTATCCAAAGAGTCATGATGAGTGCTGGATAAAATGGTGGGGAAGGATTGAATTTGAAAGCAAAGCTTCTGAGGAAGTTGAGCATGCTTTTTCATCTTGGCTTTCTGCTGTGTGAAATTGGGCCCTATTTCATTTTTCAGACATTTAATATTTCAAATGGTAATTCATGTGCTTCTGGTGTCAGCGTTTATATGTCTATGAGCAACACAGTAACCGGTCATGTTGGCAGCACTTTTTGCCAGTGTGACAAGTTGTGTTTCTTTGGAAGTAATTGCCCATGACTATGCATAAGTTTGATTTTTTGTCAATAAGATTCATAATCATATAAGCCTTGTGTGACAGAGTGCCTTACCAAAGTGTCGTCCTGCAGGTTCTTAGCAATCTAGGTTATGATGGTGCAACGGCTGATGTTTGGTCATGTGGGGTTATCCTCTTCTTCCTTATGGCTGGATATCTTCCTTTTGAGGAGCCAAATCTACCAACTTTGTTCAAAAGGGTATTTTACTTTTCCTAATTCTAATACAGAAGTAAAGACTAAAGAGGGCTAGTAAGGGAGTGGAAGAATACTCCATACTGCAATTAATTTGTCAATTCTAGGTATCAAACTATAAATTTTATTATTTTCCATTCTGAACTGGATTATAATATTGTAGTTATACTGGGAAAATCAATCTATAAAAATAATAAAAAGTTACCTAATAATTTAAAATGTAAATAAAAATTTTTCAAAAATGGTAGTCTTTCTGACCATGTCAATTGTTACTTGTCATCTATAAAACTTGATAGGCTAAGATGCATGGTTCTTGGTTCAGGCTTATCTTCTGATGATGTGGATCATCTTGTCATCCTTGGAGACCACGAGAATTCTTTCTTTCTTTCTTTTTTTTTTGTGTAGGCCTAATGTTTAATATAGTCAAAAGTATTTACTGCTGCAGATTTGTAATTCATTATCTAATGCTCTTGTTTTTCCCCCTTTAACTGTGCAGATTAATGCTGCAGAATTTACTTGCCCATGCTGGTTTTCCGCTGGGGCAAAGACATTTTTACATAAAATACTGGATCCAAATCCTAAAACAGTAAGTATATCAACTCAACTTATATTGGACTGGTGTACGAATAATAAACATTCATATATGCATGCATTCCAGTATTTTGGAAATCCTGATTACCAAGAATGAACTTTGAAATATTATATATACATTATATATTTTGATGTTGGGTATAAGGGCCTAACATAACCCTCTTCCTTTATCTAAATTTTGGGCTCGCCATGAAACATAAGTAGAGTTAACTTGGAAAAGGTTTATGATGTTGTACCAAGGGAATGGAAATCCCTAGAAAAGGAAGGTGTACATTTGTATTTTAGATATATACATTATATGTATAAGGGGACAACCATTAGTGTAAGAATGTATGGAGGTGAGATAAAAAGACTGCTCCATAAGTAGTAGGAGTGCTTCTTCTCCTCAAGCGAAGGATGTTTGTATGGAGTGGAATAATTACTTTGTTCTTCATAATGAAGTGTTCCCCCCTGCTTGTATCTAATAATTCTTGGTCTAATCAAAATTAAATGCAACTATAATTTCCAATGGTAATTATCAATTCCTCACACTTATACTCCTGAGAGTTACTGCACGCTTAGTAATTGAATCTTTCTTTGTTTTACCTGAGTTGTCTTTGGTATAAATTGCAGCGCATTCAAATTGAAGAGATAAGAAAACATCCATGGTTCATTGAAAGTTATGTTCCCGTTAAACTCTGGAAAGATGAAGAAGTGAATTTGGAAGATGTTCGGGCTGTTTTTGATAACATTGAGGTTTGCTATTTTTCTTTGAATGTTGATTTGCATAAATTTGTAGTTGCAATGCATTTCTACCATATAATTATTCTATCATGAATGTATCGCATCTAGGTGAACAAATCTACTACAAGATTAAAAAAGATGGCTACATATATGTACTATGTTGGTCATCCTAAGATGGATATGATGTTAAAAATGTGCATTTGAATTGAATGATTAAAAAAAATAAGTTGGAAAATAAGTGCCTGAGGTATTTGCGTTTGAATTACTGAATGAGTGAATAGATATGCCTGTCAAGTTGAATAAAAAATGTATTACCGTAGATTCAGGACATTGTATAGGTAGATGCTTTGTTAACTTTCAACTGCAATCCCGAGCAACAAAAATGCTGAGTGATATAATTAGTTTTAGACTATATATACAATGGTCTTAGATTGCTTGGCTCTTTCTGTTACATTCACGTATTGACAGGACAATTATGTAGCTGAACGGTCAGAAAATAATGGGGAAGGTCCTTTGACAATGAATGCATTTGAGATGATAACTTTATCACAAGGATTGAACCTATCAACTCTATTTGATAGGCGTCAGGTTAAACACTATTGTCAATTTCTATATTCTGTGTTTTCAAGGTTTTACGTTGCACTAATGCAAACGATATTCTTTTGCTGTCCTAACAGGACTACATAAAGAGGCAAACTCGTTTTGTATCTCGTAAGCCTGCAAAAGTTATAATTGCAACTGTTGGAGCTGTTGCAGAATCAATGGGCCTTAAGGTTCACTGTCGCAGTTACAAGGTACTTCTCTGCATGTCTGCCTTTGTGTTAGATGTAGTTGGATGATGCAATTACGTGAGGAGATTAAAGCTGATGGGAAGCTGTAGTGAAACAAAGAAAACTCAATGGGGTTACCAGTTTACTTCGCAAGACACTCTGTCTATTTATAATGGTAATTTAGGTAAAGTACAAAGGATAGTACATGTAGTGCGAGCCTGAGAGCACTAATACTTAACAGTTAACAAAATTTAAGTCAGCCATCTAATTAACTACGTTAACTACTTCCCGTCAATCTGAAACTTTCCAAATTCAATTTGTTACTAACAAAACGGAATTAAAATTAAATATAAGCACACTCAATTTTGGAACCTAAAACCTGTACAAGATACTGGAATTCATTATTGCCCCCTTGTATTATACTGCGGCTATTGGGTTCCAACCTAAGGGTTCACAAGAAAGTTTTCCGGTAATTTAAAATAGGTCCAGAGTAGAAATGGAGGACACTTGATGCTTAGGCTATGCCAGAGGAAAGGGAAACGGAAGAGATGGAAAGGGTTTTATTGGACTTTTGAATGTGAATGTGGAAACTATATAAGCCTTACTGTTGAGCTTCTAATATCGTGTGGAGATCCGGATAAAACTAAATGTGGGTGACTGACTAACTTAGCGGGGAACTTTATTTATATTTAAACTTTTGAATTAGGTTTAGTCCAGAGGGTTGTTTTTTTAGAACACAGACACAGACCACACACAGGTTAGTTCATGCAGTATAAACCCAAACTCACTTATCCTTCACATGCTTGATTCAACCTAACCTTTATCTAATTACTCAAGGGTGGAGAGAAAAATAAATATACAGATTATTTCTCTCATGGTCTTTAGGGAGATTTCTTGAATAGGAAGAGGTAATTCTTAGTGATAGTTATTGGCTCATAAATGGGTGAGATTTAACAGGTTGTGAAAGAAAGTTAGGGAACATCTAGCCGATGCAGGACACAGAATGAAAAGGTGGATGAAAAAAAGAGAGGGAAAACGGAGAGAAATCGTTCAGGATCAGGAAGATAGGTTTTGGGAACATGCAATGCAACCAATTATATTCAAAAACTACCCCCCAAATATGTAATACCATGTCATATACATGATACCAAAATAGAAGAAACAGACAATAAATAAAAGGCAAGAATACAAATAAAAAACTGTTCTGATAAATGAAAAGTAATTTGAAATATGATTTTTTAATCCTAATCTAAATAAAATATTATTTAATATACCTATAATTCATAATTTGGACCCTCAATTGTATGAAGAGGCTCTGGTACCATGTCAATATCTAGAGTATAACAATGATTAATGAATATTACTTCATCTTAGTTCATCTGAAATCATAAGTACAGCTGATAGTTCGGTGTATCACTAAAACTGAACATGGAAGACTTATGGGTTGGGGCCCAGGCCCACTACACTTTGTCATACCAATACTCTTAGGCGTAATTTATGAATAATATCTTTCCTAATCCCTTCTCATTCTTTGTGGTTTGCTTTGTTGAATGATTTTCTGTAGATTCCCTAATATAATTTTTCTCGCAGATGAGACTTGAAGGAACATCTGCAAATAACGCTGGACAATTTGCAGTGGTTTTGGAGGTAACCTGATTTCTAAATTTGATGGTCTTGCAGGCTTATCATCTTTTTTATAAAGATTTGATTACTGTAAAAATCATATTGTAAATCATCTGTTTTTGTGAAAAAGGTCTTCGAAGTTGCACCATCACTTTTCATGGTAGACGTTCGAAAAGCTGCTGGGGATACTCTTGAATATCACAAGGTAAGCTTCTACATTTTCATATATTTGCATTTTGATGGCCCAAAATTTTTTTCAGCTCTGCCTTTAGATTCAGTCAAGTGTGTTGAAATTTTCCGAAACGGAAATGGATCTTGCACTTATTGTCCTTGTGTTTGTTATCAATCTTCTGTAATAGTTACACTAGCTTGGTTTAAATCTTTGGGATGAATTAGACTTTTGGCATTCTACCAAATCCTCCATGACCAAGTGATCAGAAATTCAACCTTTGCATCCCCCATTCTTAAGTTTCACCAGACGATATAATGGGCCTAGGTTGTCCGAACTTCAAACATAAATGGTTTTCATGTTTGGGGCATATTGTTGATATTAATAAAAATCAAACCAATCATTGTGTGTTTTCGCTCAAAACTTGAGATTTTGGCCAAGTGCTCTAGAGTTATGACACCAGCAAAGCCATGAATCGGGAATTTGTCCAGATCTATTGAACCGAATCCTATATTTCCATGCCTTGGCTATTCCAGCAAGACCACTGGGCATAAAAGTTTATTTCTGATTTGATGTTGGAAAATGATAAAGAAGAAAATCATAGTTGGGAATTACTATTATTAGAAAAAAGGAAGAGAGAAATGTAATTCCCTGTGTAAGGTTGGCGTGTGTTGCATCTGGTACTTAATAAATCTTCCTGCTATTCCATTCCAAGAGTGGCAATGTTGCATGACTCTGTTGAGTAATTCTTGCGCTCTATGCCACATTACTTGGATTCTGTTCTCTTAAAAAAATCCAAATTCCTGTTACGCTTTAACCAGCAAGCAATGTTATGTATAGATTAGCTTATCCCATCCAAATGCAAGCTGTTGCAAAAAGATGTGTAAGCATTGTCTCCAACATTCAGAATTCCAAATGTGTGTGTATTACTACCGCCTTAATACAAGAGCTACATAACTAATTTTGGTATATAATGAAATTAGTTAATTTAGTTATATGTAACAAATATGGATTGATTTTTCTAAAATACTTTCTTTTATTATGATTGCCCTTGGATGAAAACTTTATAATGCATGCAATTAATAGATATACTTTGGTGAAAACATTATAAATTTGGAAGATAACGGTGTATTAGAATCTTATATTTTGGACGAAATCAAATCCCCAACTAACTTTTATATTAAGAAACAAAAGTATTATCATCTAGAAATTCATGTGGCATATATCCAACTAGCATAAACATGTCAAGTAAAATCCACCGAATTTAAAGTATAAAAATTTGAAAAAAAACAAAGAAATCTCAAATATAATGTTAGGAACCCAGCATTCAAAATCACAATTGAAGGAACTGTTTTACTCGTTTTCGTGCTATGAAATGTTGATCCTGAATATGTTTATTTACATGTATTATGTGCTTGTATATGTGACAGTAACACTTGTTTGTATTATTGCAGTTTTACAAGACCCTTTGTGAAAAACTAGCAGACATAATTTGGAGACCATAGAGTCCATGTCAAATTTTGGTTTGCAGAGACAAATGACTCGCTAATTCAGCTTTGTTGGTGTTTGATTAAATGGTACATACAAGGGCGCACTAAAAACCTGCATAATTAATGTGGGCATGCTTTCAAGCCATCAAAATGCGATGTAAATTGTGTATATGAAATCGGATCACATGGATTTGCCTCATTATCAAGCGGCAGTTCTCTTGTAGATTGCCCAGCTTGGGACTTTGGAGTATGCCTTCAAGTAGCTTGTATGTAGTATGAAGAGCTCTTGTCATTTTAATATTATCTCCTGTCTTTAGTATAAGATCTAGTCCGTAGTGCATTACAAATTTTATCTTATATTAAAAATCGGGAGTAGTATAATGATAATCATAGTATCTTTTGATATGAGCTTTGCGGATGATCGCTCAGCAGTTCAGATCCCAACTTTTGTAGACTAAGGTGTATCCTCTTAGAAGCTAATAAGAATATAAACTTCCAGTTTTAGTCATTGCAGTGCTTTCAAGATAGAGATGGGTCCACATAATTCAAAACGCATGGTTTTGTAATTTGGGTTCAAGTACTACTCTTATGTTTATAGTTATCGTTCAAATTGAATTAGAATTACTGGATTTTTTATGCATTAATTTATTCTATTAATTAATTATTAGTAACTTAATTTAAAATTTAAAATCTACATATTCTATTTTGATTGGACAATAAGTACCAAAGTCATTAGCAATAATAGAACTCCTTAAGTTAAAACCATATACATGTGATGAAATATTTAAAAGTAAAGATCTAAATTTAGCAATCAAGTATTTGGTTAAGAGAGCTGTCACAATTAAATTTTTGAGGATGTAAAAGTAGGTTTATCATTTTTAAATAGAGCAATTTGAAAAAAAAACATTAATTTTTCTAATGTTGGCCGTAACAAAGTTGGAGGTATGAAGATGTTTGATCATAAGTGATGATATGGCAGAGATTAAAAGATTGTGTGAGGGCAAAACGTGGCAAAAGGAACACAAAAACACTATGAAAGCCATGATTCTAAACCAACCAGTTAGATTCAAATCCATTAGTTCACAGTAACTTTAGGACACGACACTGCTACCTAAACACATTGACATGTATAGTCTGGCTTCTAGAAACAGCTTGAATAGCATTATTCAACGACATTCAACATATTTTTATTAGTTATCAACATCAATAATTGTCACATCTCAATCAATCCAAATCAAAAATTGTAATGAGTATTTTTTTAAAGTTGATGTATCATTCAACAAATATATAATCTCATTCAAAGAAATACCATGTATTAAAAATGGACATTTCTTTTAATAATATTTAAATTTTAATTTTTTTTACTTTGGGAAAGAGTGACCCATCAAATGTCAATAATAAGCATATCAATGATACATGTTGATGGATGTATGGAACAAAAGAAGAATTAAATCAAGTGTATGAGAACTTAAGTTTTTTTTTTTTAATTGCTTGTAATGCTGTTCAACTTGTTGAAAAGTTTCTGTTGAGGCTATGTTGGTAAATCAACAATAATAATGGTTAATTAAGATGCAACCACAACTCTATGTACTCGGTATCTTACACTAATTTGTGGTTTATGTAACACATCAAAAGTATTTTTTTTGGTATCACTTAGGATTCTAAAATATTTCTTTGTGTAATTTTACTCTTAAAGTATTTTTCTTAGTAATGATAATATCCATAAACATATTATATTTGAAGCTCCGTAAACACTTTCACACAAACGGAGACAAAATTACTATCATTTACTTGAAACTCAGTAAAATTATTAAAAATAAGTTAATTCAAACACGAGTTAAATGTGATTAAAAAAAATACTTTCGGGCACTAGATGTATAAAAAATTACTGAATTTTTAAGATATTGAATGTGAATATTTTATGATACGGGATAAAACACTAATTAGTTAGTTTAAGATTAAGTGCTAATGGAAAAATACTTTAGAGTATTAAATATAAATTAATCATAGTAGTAGTAATAATAACAAGAACATACACATTTAATGATAAGATTTTATTTCACATGCATATTTCTTCTCTCTTCAGTAAAGCAGGTTTCATCAGGGAGATATGAGCTCATTAGGTGTGGTCTGAAATATTTTACTGATAAAACATAGTTCGCACATTGTTCCTGCCCATGATCCAAAATGCCAATGGGTATTTTTTTTTTTTAAAGGTTAAAGGACATTTTATTCTCAAATTATTTTTGTGAGAAGCACTAGTTATTCTAAACCACTTATTGGACTAATGTCACCTATCAAGTGTTAAACTCATTATGATGATAACTTTAGTAGGTTAAAGGATATTTTTACCGTTATAAGTATTTATGAAAGAGTAATTTAATCGGCACCCTAAAAACTAATAGTGTGGAGCAAAGAAGATAGTGAATATTTATTTGGTAAGTCACGTCAGACCCTAAACACAGTGCAATATGTTTTAAAAAAAAAAGAAAATAATGGGGTCAATTCCTCTGTATTATTCAACTTTTAGGATTAGCTACTTGCTCCTTCATGAATCATGGCTAGAAAAAAATATTTCTTAACTTAAAATCAATATGAATTAACAAATGGCATCAATGTTCTTAATCAATAAACAACATTACAATGATGTGACACTTGAGTGTGATATTGCTCCAATAAATAAATTAGGATAACTTTTGTTTCCGTTAAAGGGTGAAACCTTTTTAAACCATGTTTGTTTGAGACTAAGTATCTGTATTAGTTTAATTTAGGTGATTTAACCGGGTAGAGGAAGTTTTCTCTCAACTATTGTATTTTAAGTGAATTTGGAGGTTTTTAAAACAGCACTAAAAAAAATTAGCATAAGAGGTAATGGATGGTTATGATACTGACGGTAATATTTACACAAGTTAGTTAACATGGTTATAATTTATAACTAACCAAGACGGTATAAATATAGTCAAACATCACTGTTGTACTTAACTTCACAGAACAATACAGTCCTTTTTAATTTCCCTTTAATTTAATTTCGTTCCTCTTCATGGTTTCTTTCTGCAGTACTTTTCAATTCTTCAGTGGATCCGTTTGGAAAAGCGATAGAAAAGTACTTTTACGTAAATCGAGGTAAATATGTTGAGGAGATTGTCTCGTTATACGGAAAAATACTGTTGAATGTACTTTTGGGTGAAAGTTAAGTGTTTCAAAACAAACACAGTAGAAACAAATCACAAATCAGATCAAGATGAACATGTAACACTTATTTCAACAATTTTGTGCAAACCTAGTCTGTTTCACTTAGAATATCAAAGCAAGATATGTTGTAGCTCTTGTTCTTGCTTTGGTCAGATACGCAAGAGATGTTTTCCCATAAATGATATTGTCTCAAATCCTTAATATAAATACGAGTTAACTTTTGTTGAGAAATTAAAGAAACTATATAAATTACTTAAAATATTAATGTATGTCCATTAGATTATATATATTAGTTTATAAAAAATAAGACAAATTAATTTAGAAAAATAATAAATATATAAATATTTTAAAGTAATTTATTTAGTTTCTTTAATCTTTTCAGAAAAAACATTTAGTTCTTATATTAATTATAGTAGATAATATTTGTAAGAGACACAAACAGTATGAAATTTTGAGTTTTGTTATAAACTTTTTATTTGAATGTCCATGACCCTTGTTGATGCCTTATTTTGATGATAACAAAATAATTTCAAGAATTATAAAGCTTAAATTGTTGATGATTAAGTGTTCTTAATGAAACACTCGAGTTCTGTCAAGGTTACATGAAAGTATTAAAGAATACTCGAGTTCTGTGTTTTAATACTCGAGTATCAATATTGTTTCATAAGTTTAAAATCAACACTTTCAAGCAACACTTGAGTTCTTGTTGAAAGTATTGACAATACTCGAGTTCTTGATTTTAATACTCGAGTATTGTAAGTTAAAAATATTTCTGAAATCCAACACTCTAAGTGAAAACTCAAGTATTGAGATGAAGTGTTGCAAACACTCGAGTGATCATTCTAAATACTCGAGTATTGGTGTTAAAATGTGTTTTGAAAGAATACTCCCATATGAAACTCGAGTATTGGTGTTGAAGTATTAGTAACACTCAATTATTGTGTTGTAATACTCGAGTATCGGATTTCATTTTTCAAAGGAAAACTCAACACTTGAAGCAGAACACTCGAGTTACAAATGTAAGTATTGACAACACTCGAGTATTGAGGTTGAATACTCGAGTATTGAGTCTAAACACTTGAACTTGAAGTGGAATACTCGCGTTGTGGAGGAAGTGTTGACAACACTCGAGTGCTTGTTCTCAACACTCGAGTATTGGGCAAAAGTTCTCAAATAAAAGACAACACTTCAAGACTAACACTCGAGTATTAGGTGAAAGTGTTGACAACACTCGAGTATTGATTCCTGAATACTCGAGTATTGAGCTACTTCTTCTCAAAAACTCAACACTTCCATCTAAACACTCGAGTAATGGACAACACTCGAGTATTATGTTTTCAACACTTGAGTATTGAGAGATATCAAATGATTTCACTTCTATTTCTCTTCTGAACACTCGAGTATCAACTGAAAGTATTCTCAACACTCAAGCATAATGATTTTAACACTCGAGTATTCACATCAAATTTCAAAATCTTCTACAACACTCTTAGTTAACACTCGAGCAACTTCAAAAGTGTTTGCAAAACTCGAGCATTGACACAAAACACTTGAGTATCATTTCACAAAATTCAAATTACTTGACCAACACTCAAGTATTATGATCAAACACTCGAGTATATTTTCTCAACGGCTATTTTCTATCTCTGACAGCTTTTCACCTGCTCTGTATCTTTCCTTATTCGTGTATAACAACGTTTGAGCTTAACCTGCTCTCATAAATGCTGAAATGCAGGATATAGAAAGAGAGAAACACTGTACCAACAGACAGATTGCATGAATCAAGCCTTCGTCATCCACGCTACTCAGAAAACATTAATTGGAGCATTAATGACGAAGACGAAGAGTTGGTGGATGAGAGTAACAGGCAATAAACTCTATCTAACGGAAAATTCATTTCTCTCATCTATAAAAGCTCCAAGCATTCATTGCAGAAACAACAATCTTCACGAGCATTAAAGTCATTCATCTGTTTCTCTGTGAATTTATTCAATTCTCACTTCGAACTTCATTGATTGCTATCTACTTTTTAAGAGAGATTCTTTGAGCAAAGTCTTCTGTAAATCTGTGAGTTAATTCAAGGTTGGGACCTTGAATTTATTGGGTTGAAATTTGGTCAGAAAGCAAGAGAAAAACAGAGAGTTTGAAACTTTGTTTCATTACATGTTGTAAGGGGGAGTGTGAATCTCCATTGTAAAGGCTAGTGTGCCTGATTCATTGAGAATTAGTGGATTACAAAGCTCAGAGATGCTCTGAGGACTGGACGTAGGTCAGAAGGGTTGAATCAAGATAAATTCATTTGTTCATCTTCTTCCTTATCTCTCGGTGACACTGCTTTCAATTTGATTTTAATTTCAAAATTTTTAATCTGACCAATTCACCCCCGCCTCTTGGTCTTATCCTGCACTAACAACCCTAGCTCCTAGGATTTCTTAGGTTTATAAGTTTTAGAACATAGCAATGTATTTATGTTACCTAGAGTAGTTCCATAAAATAACACTCTCCATTGAATTGATACTTGTTGGAGATCCTGATATCTTGGAATTATTATTTAAACAGATTCATTTGGATAATAATACTCTCTGATTGCGATATCCTTGGGATGCTCCCGTAATTGCGATATTCTTAGGATGCTTCCGTAACACACACGTTCATCACTATGTATATATTTATTGCCTCAAAATGAATAATATATTCTCCTTTCTATCAATTTTATCATGGTATCAGAGCTCTGGGTTCCAAACCTAGTCTTGTGAGGATCCAAAATAGTGGGAGATGGCCGGAGAAGCTAAGAGCAACAGCCTTGATGCGAGTTCTCCATATTATTTGCATGCCTCTGATAACCTAGGGCAAGTTTATGTCAGTGAAATGCTGAGGGAGATAAACTACTCAGAATGGAAGAATGACGTGATAAATGCGTTACTTGCAAAAAAAAAATTGGTTTCATAGATGGATATGTGGATCAACCAGATGCTGGCTCAGCAAACCTTTCCTACTGGATTTGTTGTGACGCAATGGTTGAGGGATGGTGATTTGACTAAACCACATATTATAAAGCTTTGTCATTGTCTAGCCTTGGAAATGGATCAAAAGATTTGTGATTTCCAAGGATTGCATAGGGTGCAACCCTACAGTCGTTCTCTCCGGAGCTTTGTATACCACTAGATTTTAGCTTGTGCTTAAGTTAGTTTTGCAATTGAACTCTGTTTTTGATTCAAAATAACTATGTAATTAAGGCTAAATACAAAATAGAATTTATTTTTGGTATTTTTGAATTTTGAGGAAGTAGCAACACAAGATTAAAGTGTAAAAGTGTTGATGGTGGATTTCCTCTTGAAAATGAATATGGCCATCATAATTCGCAAAAGATTAGGGAAAGTATTAGTTTTCACACTAAGTTTCGTAATAACAACCCCAACAACTCGCTAGGTCAAAAATTCCATGTAATGAACTCCAATCAATGAAACCCTTTAAAAACACTTAGTGTGTGTATGGAAATCACAAGGTGAAAAATTCAACTTAACACATCATTACCTCTAAAATCAAGCACAACTAGGAAGATAGAAGAGAACAACAGAGATTTCATTGAATATGTAGAAGTGAGACTTCACTCTACCATGTCATTCACAAAACAAGTTCAATACACAATTAATCCAAATTTGGCTCGATGAGACCAAGCATCTACGTACAAATTATAAGTTCTAACTCAGAAACCAAGTAATCTATAACATAAATACATATTGAAAACTAATACTCCCCTTTCGGCACTTCAAACTCAGACTTTCTTCATCTTCAAGGGGAAAGGAGATGCTCAACTACTCATTCGATGCAAAATCGGGCTCCAAATGGATGATTGCAGGTACATGGGTAGATTGATGATAAAATGGATGAGAGTAGGGTTATGAGTAGAGAGAAGATGATAGAATATGTGAAATGTGATGATCTCTGCCTCCTCCTCTTCTCTTCTTCCAAAATTTACCCTATTTGGTGTGTATTAACTATTCAGGGTCGGATCCAAGAAGACGGGTCTGGTTTATTTTCCTTTTGGAGCATAATCCAGTGCTGATGTGCGATATTCGCCGTGGTGAACAAGAGGTTTTGTTGTGGTGAACCTCTCCCAAGTGCTCGTGCTTGTCTGAGTGAACTTTAGCCGCGGAGAACTTTACCAGAGTTATCTCCTCATGTTCTTGTTCAAAGTTCCTAAAATGAAATATCATATATTTGAAGTATCATTTGCTAATAATGGAATTTAAGCACAATTATATCATTATTTCTGGCAGATGCACCCAAAATTACACTAATCCATGTCAATAACTCTAAATCTCAAATTAGGCACAAGAAAGGTTATGAAGGACTAAAATTGAATCAAAAACTCTGGAAATTCAAGTACAAAAGTGGTATAAATAAGGTTTAATCAGATGGCTTAAAAGTGCCATGGAAAAGGATTTGTGGAAGAGCGTGGGATATGCTTGAATGGCGAAGGAGATTTGGGTTGACTTGGCAGAATTCTTTGGAAAAGGAAGTGCACCACACCTATACGAGCTGCGAAAAGACATTGCGTGCTTGAGGCAAAATAGACAATCCGTCACAGCTTACTACACAAACCTTATGGCATTCTGGTATGAGATGTGATCAATCAACCCCTCCTCAAAATGCTCTTGTGATAAGTGTGAGTGCCAAATACAGAAAGAGGTCTTGCATATGCAAGATAGAGATTAACTATATGACTTTCTCATGGGTTTGGATAACGAATTTGCTATGGTCAAAACTCACATCCTCAGTTTAAAACCTCTAATGAGTTTGGCAGCAACGTATCATTTGGTTTCGGAAGATGAAAAGCGAAGGGAAGTTTCAACAACGCAAAAGACAAGCCCCGAAGCCATATCATTTCAGGTCTGAGGCGCGAGGGCTCCTACCCGAAGGCAGGATGATTAAAGACAAGAAGGAGAAACCTCATTGTGATCACTGCCAAAAGCAAGGTCACACAAAGGACCATTGCTTCGAGATCATTGGATACCCCGCTGATTGGAAGAGGTCTAATAGAGACAAGAGTCACATGTCAGGTTCTTGGAATGACAGGCAAGGATGACCGCGAGCTGCATATGCCAACGCAAATGAAAGTCCAATTCCAGGACTCACCCCTGAGCAATATGATAGACTCATGCAGACCTTAAATAACGAGTTTGAGGCAAAAAAGGATGCTAAGTCAGCAGGACAACAAAAGTAAGCCATAGCAAATGTGGCAGGTAAGTGCACAACTGACCTTGACTTTGATAAATTTTGGGTGATTGATTCAGGAGCCAATGAGCATATAATATGCGAAGAGAAGTCACTATTAAATGAAAGGGTAGGAAATCATCTCCCTATCCAAATGCCAAACGGTCAGGGTATAATAGTTAAATCATCAGGGGATATAAAATTAAGAAATGGGACGTTGCTCATAGATATTATTAAAATCCCTGATTGCAAATGCAATCTCTTGTCGGTTGGGCGACTTACTCATGATGATGATTTTGCCATGATTTTTGTTAAGGATCTCTGCATAATCTTGGATCTTCATTCAAACAGTGTGATTGGGATGGGGAGATACTATGATGGTCTAAAGACCCCAAAGGGAAACAAAGTAGCTTTGATGGCAAAGGGACTTGAAGATTCAGCTATATGGCACTGGCGATTGGGACATGCATCCACAAAAAAGATGAAGCATATCCATTTGAATTTCTCTAATTTAGATCAATTTAAATCTTGTGATTCTTGTAATAAGGCAAAAAAACACTAGATTGCCATTCCGTACCAGTACTATTAAAAGCAAGTTTTTGTTTTGATTTAATTCATTGTGACGTCTAGGGACCTTACCGAATTCCTTCCATCACTGGCGCTCAATATTTTCTAACAATTATGGATGATTTCAGTCGGGCTACTTGGGTCTATCTGATGCAACATAAGTCTGAGGTTAGTAAATTCTTCATTAGATTTTTGAATATGATTGAGACATAATATGACAGGAAAGTCAAGCAAATTAGAGTTGATAATGGGGCTGAGTTCAAGGCGTATGAATTTATACAATTTTGCACAAAAGGTATTTTAATACAGACATCTTGCAAGTACACCCCACATCAGAATGGTGTAGTAGAACGGAAACATCGGACTATTGTTGAGATGGCCAAGGCTCTACGGATCCACGCTCACCTTCCAAAGGTCTTCTGGAGTGATTGTGTCCTCACGGCTGTTCACATCATCAATCGACTTCCCACGAAAGCTATAAGGAACAAAATTCCATATGAAGTCCTAACCAATAAGAAAGTCACCTATGGACATCTGCACACCTTTGGATGTCTTGCTTACATGTCTTGCTTACATGCATGACTTGACCAGCAAGGAGAAATTTGAAGAACAAGGGATGAGATGCGTGTTTGTTGGTAATCCCACAAGTCAAAAAGGATATAAGGTCTTTGACATTGAAAGGAACAAGTTTTTTGTTTCTCGCAATGTAACCTTTTTTGAGCATCAATACCCATTCCAGTATTTGGATTCGTCCTCATCACTGAGCCCTCTTTTGCATATCCCTTGAAGTGAAGTGGATGATGCCATTGCAGGCCCAAGTTCAGGGGGAGAAATTGAGAAGGAACATAGGCCACTACAAATTGAAGACAGTAATGAGCATAGGTTCACAACTGAGTGTATGCATGATATAATTACCAACAGACTGAGACTAGACATAGCCAACGCACTCGTACAACTCCCAGCTATCTCAATGAATATAAGGTCGACTTGCCAACCTCCTTCATATAAGAAGCTAATACGACAGAGGGATGAGGGACAACGACACATCCTATAGCCAACTATGTAAGTTATGATAGGTTCTTTTTATAGCACAAAGCATTCCTTGCAGCCATTGATCGAGTGGAAGTGCCCAAGAATTATAGGGAGGCCATCAAATATGAACATTGGAGAAAGGCAATGAAGAGAGAAGTGGAAGCCCTTGAGCAAAATGGAACATTGACACTAAAAGAACCGCCACCTGGAAAGAACATCATTGATTCCAAATGGGTATTCAAGGTGAAGTATAAGCCTACTGGAGACATAGCTAACTTCAAGGCCAGATTAGTGGCAAGGGGATTCACAAAAGAGGAAGGTGTAGATTACCATGAAACATTTGCACCTGTTGCTAAGATGATGACCGTGCATACATTGCTTGAGATAGCAGCAAAGAGAGGCTGGGTCGTACACAACTAAATGTGAACAATGCCTTTCTTCATGGGGATCTCAGCAAGGAAGTCTACATGCAAGTTCCTGAAGGTTTTGGCAAGGCAGGAGACACTAGAGTGCGCAAATTGAGAAAATCATTATACGATCTCAAGCAAGCCTCTAGGAATTGGTACAAGAAGTTCACGAGAACCTTGAAGAATATCGGTTTTAGGCAATCAAAGGTGGATCATTCCCTGTTCACATACAAGCATAACTCAGTTTTTTTGTGGCATTAGTCTATGTGGACGACATCATCGTGGCTAGAACTCACGTCGAGAAGATTAACAAGGTAAAGGAATATTTGGACAAAAAATTCACCATTAAAGACCTTGGGCCATTGAAATACTTCCTTGGAATTGAAGTGGCTAGATCCTCACAAGGAATTGTGTTAAGTCAAAGGAAGTACACCATGGACCTATTAAAGGAAGCCAAGATGGATGGTTGCAGACCAAGCAATTTCCCGATGTAGCATAATTGTAGTCTGGTTATACATGATGACGAGGAAAACAAAGAAAGTGAAGACAACCAAGATGTGGATGAAGCCAACTACAGGAAACTAATTGGAAAGTTGATGTACTTGACAGTAATTAGGCTGGATATGGTTTAGGGTATAGTTTATGCTATGAACACCTTAAGCCAGTACTCTTCGGCACCAAAGCAAATGCATCTAAATGCAGTCGAACAAATTCTAAGATATCTAAAAGCCACACCAGGCCAAGGTATATTGTTGAAAGCTGATGGCAATCTCGAGTTGGAGGCATTCTGTGATGCAGATTGGGCCAAGTGCCCCAAGAACAGACGATCATGCACGGGGTACTTCGTTAAGCTAGGAGATTCCCCTATTTCATGGCAAACCAAGAAGCAGATTATAGTGTCACGGTCATCCGTGGAGGTAGAGTATAAATCCATGGCCAACACTGTAAGTGAACTGATATGGTTAAGGTGGCTTCTTAAGGAACTTGGTGTTGAACATAAAGACGCCACCCTGTTGCACTACAATAATCAAGCAGCTCAACACATTACCAAGAACCCGGTCTACCACAAAAGAACTAATCATGTGGAGATGGATTGCTATTTTGTAAGAGAACGTGTTGATTCAAAGGAAATAGCACCAACTAAGATATGGACCTAGGAACAAGCCGCAAACATATTTACCAAGGCACTCAGGCAGGACAAGTTTGAATATCTAAAGGGCAAGTTGGGCATTGTTGACTTACATGCTCCAACTTGTGGGGGAGTGTTGGAGATCCTGATATCTTAGAATTATTATTTAAACATATTCGTTTGGATACTAACACTCTCTGATTGCGATATCCCTGGGGTGCTCCCGTAATTGCGATATTCTTGGGATGCTTCCATAACAGACGCGTTCATCACTGTGTATATATTTGTTGCCTCAGAATGAATAACATATTCTCCTTTCTATCAATTATACCCTCTGCAACATGCAAGCTACGCAGTTGAAGTCTCGTTCCCCAAAAAAAAAAATTAAAAATCGTAAAGAAAAGATACGGAGACCTGAATAAAAAGAGAGATATAAAAGAAGAGAACATGAAAGTATATTATAAACAAGGATATATGGATGCATTGAACTCAGATAATTTCTACACACCAGCAAATACTTAAGCATAATAATTACCATATGCTCTATAAATAGTCATTACATATATACACTTTATTTAAAACAGATGTATTAGTACGTATATTGATTAATTGACATCATTGCGTTTAATTTCATGGTTCGAAGAACTTGCTGCCACATTTGCATTTCCAAGCCAGAAGATAGTAACCCTCATAATCTCTCAGACTTGTTCTGTGTGGAGAAATTATCACCAAAGCAGCCCTGCAAGGCTTACAGGCGAAGCATTTGTTGAAGCAACCTGGAGGCCTTGACCCCATTGCCACCATCTTCTTCACCGATGACGACGACCCACCTGTTCCATCATAAATATATATATTGCTTCACACACACAAAACATAGGAAGTGAAAGCTTTAGCTGATAGAAGAGACTATACTATTTGTTTAGTTTTACCTGAATTACAAGGAAAGAAGGTGAGACAAACGATGAGAATGAGAGTGACTGAAGTTCTTAGCTCCAACGAATGTGCTTTTGATGGCGAAGCCATGGATGTACAATAGAAAGAAGAAACTTATGAAGTGAACGCTTTAGCTGATAGAAGAGACTGATGATCGATCAGAGATATAGAAGAAATTAATAACGGGTTGATGCAAATGCTATGGATGTATGCGTGTATGAGCGAGAGAGAGAGAGAGAGAGAGAGAGAGCGCCCCAAAATTTAAAGGAAAGAATTGGGTTTTTCAAGTTTTTGAGAGTGAGGAGTTTTCATGTGAATGACAAAAAGTAACAGTTTCTTTTGCATCTTTTGCTGGTTGAAGTGACTATACCCTTTGCTGGCTTTTGAAATAATAATTAAGGTGCCATGCCACTTTCTGGTTGATCTTTTGTCACCATATGCAAAGAGTGGTTCAAAGTTTTTTTTTTGGTTCTCTTGCCCTTTGTCTCCGTCTCTGCTTCACAATAGTGCTCATAATTTTTCAAGAAACCTTACCTGTTTAGAAACACGACAGAAAAGTACTTTTACGTAAGTTGAAGTAAATATGTAAAAGAAATTATCTCATTTTACGAAAAATACTGTTAAAAGTACGTTTAGTTTTTGGAAACGCTCTACTAAACAAGCCTACAAACTCTCTCATTGCAGTCAACCCAATGAATGGGGCATATAGTGACTATTATTGAAGGCAAACAGTATGGAGTACTCATTTGTCATATCCTCTGTCAAGTTCTTAATATAAGATTATCTTTATTTAAAGTTAAACTATAAAAAGCCTCTTATATTACAAAAAAGCTCTTTGAAAATACCTATCATTATTAAAAAAACAAAGCAACTTCAAATAAACTTATCCATGATGGAAAGAGATAAACTAATCATTAAATGGTCATCATGAATTAAAAAAGGTGTAATTTTTTTTTTTTGCAAAGGATTAAAAATGCCCTTTATCTTTTGTGAAAAGAGCATGTAATACCATAAACAATTTCTGTGTGCAAAAATGCACATAATGATTCAAAAACAGGCATAAAATGCAATAGACGTTACATTGACTAACGTTGTTAAGTCATAGACCTCAAATGCTTAGTCTTTTATTTAAGTGTGACATTTATAGGCCCAAATAGATAAATTTTAAAAAATAATCTTGATTTCTGAAATCTCATAAAAAATTGAGTCATTATAAAGGTTGTTTATACAAAATTTCAATACATTAAAAATTTTTCATTTTCTAACTGTAAACTAGCTCTAGCTAAAACAATATGTACCCGGAATGAATTTTGAAAAAAAATGATTTAACAGGATTAGTTAAGGTTAACGTCTATAGCATTTTAAGCCTGTTTTAAATCAGTTTGTGCATTTTTTACCCAAAAATTATTTATGAACTCATATGCCTTTTTCATAAAAGATAAATGATATTTTTTAACATATATCCTACATTTATTTTTACCATAAAAGAGAGTTTTACTAACATTTACAAGCAAATCATGTTATAAAAGGTGCAATCCATCCAACATGGATATAAGAAATAATCCATACTTTCCTGCAATTGGACTTTTTAGTACTTCGAGGTCCATAACATCAAACTTCACCACAAGCCCACATCAAGACATCTCTTGATGAATAACGTTCATTTATAATCATTCTCAAAATAGGGTTTAGAATTTATATGGTTTCCTCAAACAAGTGACATCCATGAAATCCTAGAATTCTTGGGCTTAATGTGCCAATATACAATAATTCAGAGTAAGTGAGCTCTAATGAGGAGGTAATACAAAGACTAACACATTGATCAAGCCTCCCAAGTGTTCCCAGACGGACCAGCACAAGAGCCATAACTTAAAAATGTTAAAACAACGCATGAGATCAATGCCTTTAGTAACCAACAATTCAACCCGTCATACACTCATGCATGCAAAAAAGTGCCTGAGAGGTATAAAGTGGGACATATATAAAGATAAAATAACAAGAAAAGTTCCCTCCAACTCAGCTCAAAATAAAACAATATTTAACTCTTAACCTCATCCCCTGTATCTGCCTTATATTATCTAACTCACTACTAAAAAAAGAGAAATCCACAGTGGTTATTTTGTAGCGATTTAAAAATCGTGACTAAAGAAGACACTTTGTCGCGGTTTTATGTCAAAGCGCTAAAAATTTGCAACAATAAACGGGGCATGAAGTTAGTAGCAGTTCATAATAACTATAAAAACGAAGATTGGTTCCCATGAGTTGGCAGGAATGACACGCCAACATTTGTAGTGGTTTTATTGCCTATTTGCAATGGCTTCATTAAAAACAACGATTGCAAACCGCTACTAAAGTACACAAGTTTCCAAGGGCCATTGCAACGTGTGCAACACATTTTGCAGCAGTTGTGAACAGACAAACCGTTGCAGAACTGAAATATCACCAGCTGCATTTTGCAGCGGTTGTGTACGACACCAATAGCGGTTCATAAATTGCTATTAAATGTCGCATGTTACCGAGGAAGCCTGCTGCATTTTGTAGTGGTTAATTTTAAAATAACTGCTGCAAAAATGAAGAGTCTCTAAATTATTGGTGGTTAATTTTAAAATAACTATTGCAAAAATGAAGAGTCTCTAAATTATTAGCAATTTAAATAAACCGCTACTAAATTGCGTGATTTCCCATTAGGCCCGTTATGTTTGCAACGGGTATGGTGGCAGTTCCCATATAAACCGCTACTAATTTGTACGATTTATCGAGAACCGCTACTAATGTAACGCCTATATAAACCCCTCCCCTTAATTTCTTCACCTTTGATTTTTCAAAAATGTCAAATCAAAGAGTTTTCTAACTTTCTGATTTTATAAAAAAATTTAAATACCTGCTGTTACGAGGTTGGCAAAAAAAATGCATGCTACTTATTCTTGAAATGTCACATCATTTATACCCTTTGCAATGAAAATGTTCCAATTCTCTTTTTTTGTGACTCTCACAAATATCTACTATATGAGAAATATTTATACATTCTCGATGTACTGCATCATTTATACCCTCTTTATTAAAAATATTTCAATTATATTTTTTAAATCTCATGTACCATAAATTGAGAAATTCTTATATGCATTGTGTGCACCATATCATTTGTACACTCTCCAGGAAAAATATCAATTACATTTCCGTGGGCTCAGCATGTCTTCTAAAATTTCTCTCGCCTACCTTTACATTTTCTCTCATGTTATTTTCAAGGTATAGTGGAATGCATAGAAACAATTGGGTCATTTCTCTCTCTTTAATAGATGTCACTCTAATTCGCCCACAAATATGATCATTATGAATTATATCCAAACATAACTATTAACAATAAATATATTAAATAATTGGAAAAAATAAGTTAGCTAACACTAAAGCTGTTTAAGAAGTGAGAGAGGAGATGGGATTATAAGAGTACAGTAAAGTCATTTCACCCATATTTTGAAATTCTAAATTAAGTCAAATAACTTAATTAGGGATTTATTGAATTTAACAACCTACTTTAAAATTTCTCTATTTTAAGCAGCTTTATTTGGGATTTTCCCTTATTTATAAATGAGGTGAACTCCCATATCTAAAAATAAATGATTAGGAGCCCGAATCGTAATTAACCTTTACAAGCAGAGCAACCCGAATTGTTCAAAAAGATGAATTATTTGTGTTGAATATTGTAAAAGAAGAAAAATAATATCTAGTGTAGATCAAATGGAAGACGATTAATTATGATTAGACTGATTTCAGTTCAACTATAATTAGATCAATGACTCTTGAGTAATCACAGTATCAATTAGTCTAATCTTTGATCTAATTTTTAATACTTTGAATATAGCATAATCTCTTCGTCGGTTTAAAATATAATATACTTTCAACCACCCTTATCAAAACTACCTTAGAACTGCTAACTCTATTAAATATGGTTTTGAAAAAGAAAAAATATATATGTGAAGAATCACATTTGAACATTAATTGAAAGATAAATATGATAATAATTATCGTTTACCCTCCAAGTAATTTATTGAAAGAATCACAATTAGATTCTAATTAAGGGACTTAATATTTGAGAAGTTCTAAATATTTGACAACTAACTTTGGTTACGTTTCTAGATGGGACCTATTTTGATTATCCTGAGTTTATTATATTATGAATCAAATAAAAAATTATTAAAATTGAAGAAGAGTGAGGGAAAAGTCACGTTGCAGCTATGGGGTTGCTGGTGATGTGGTGACTCCAAAGAGTAATGACAAAGAGGTCACTCAAATGGAAAAGACTAATGAGCAGAACAGAAGCAGCACCTTAATAGAAAGATAATTGTATTTTTATGGGAAAAAATCTCTCCATTCATTCTATTATTGCCCTAAATAATTTAAATCTATCTTCTAGCTAATCTTTGGCACAAAAAAAAAATTCTTCTAGGTAGTCAAGAGTAATATAATTACTTTGGGAGAATGGAGTCTTGACATTGATATTTAGGTCATATAAATCTTCTAGCTAAAAGATATTTCTTCTTCAACAGTATTACAAGCCATTTTACATCTCAGCTAATCTCTTTTGTGCTTGGAACACAAATGATTTCCGCCTCTGTCAATAAATGCACTTCTCAACGTTTGAATTTGTGTTGGCTTTCAACCTTAACCATCATCTTGTTGGTACATTATGGCTGTGTTTGGGGTAGCGTTTATACTCCTTAAAAACGCGTTCAACAATGTTTTTCCGTAAAAGGAAACAATCTCCTTCACATATTTACCTCAACTTGCGTAAAAGTACTTCTCTACTGTGTTCCCAAACGGATGACTTTTATTTGTTAAAAAGTCAGTTTCATTGAGAACTAAATTTCAGTCACACTTTATTGAAACAGATAAACTGCCAGCTAAATTGAATGATCAATGATTTGAGGCACGTTATGCTGTCGGACCCATATATAATATATTACCTTAAGGAAAACACGAATTGCAAACTGTCTTTAGTTTGTTTATATTTAAGTTTTAATTAATAGCAATATAAGCTGTTCTGTTTTTGTTTTTGGCATGTTTCTTTTTATTAAAGACATATAGTTATCTTTTAATTAAAAAAATTGCAAGATATAATAAGAACTGCAAGCAGAATTATTGTCAACAAGCCTTTAAGAGAGAAACTGTACTCAAAAGAGGTCCAAGTTGAGCAGCTGCAGATGAAATAGAATAGTTTTGTGATAATATTATTTTATTTAATTTTTTTATTTTTGAAAAAATTATTTTCTAACAAAATGACTGTAGCTGAGGGTTCCATGGGAGTAACTTTTGAAGTTACTGGCTTGCACCTGTTCCCCAATGTTGCTAGTAAAGGCATGAAAATAATTTATAAATAGGAAAAAAATCTAAAAAATACCTCTTCGATTTAGAAATTCTAAAAAGGCCGCATTACACTACTAGAAAAATTTCATTTAGCAATAGAAAATCCGTCGCTAAATGGCTATTTTCCGTCGCTAAAACAAGGGTCACTAATATTTTCCGTCGCTAACTAAATGGAAATTTTCTAGTGGAAAATAGGCATTTAGCGATGGATTTTTCTGTCGGTAAATGATATTTTTCTGTTATTGTTATTAAACGATGGGACAGATTGAAGATAACGTAGGAATATGTCGTATCAAAATTTAAAGAAAAATACAAAACTGACATTTAATAATATAACTTTATTACAGAAGTTATCATTGAATTTAAAAAAGTGGTCAATATCTTAAGCAATGTTAACCACCAACTCAAAAAAAGGACATCCATACCCAAGTGAAGAGTCATCAAAATTATTAGAAAAATTGCAACTGAGTTTAAAAAGTGGTTAATATCTTAAGCAATGTTATCAACTGACTTAGAATAAGGGCATTTGCACCCCAGTGAAAATATTATCAAAATCATTATAGAAGTTGCCACTTCATTTAAAAACATGGTCAATATGTTAAACAATGTTGTTAACCAATTAAAAATCAATGCATCTGCACCCAAGTGGTGATATCATCAAAATCATTATAGAAGTTGCAATTGAGTTTTAAAAGTTGTTACTCCACTTGGTCATTCCATAGGCAGTTTGATTGTTTTAACTCAAATTTAAAATATCATATTCCTACCTTCTTGTCCATTCATCCTTGTGCTTATTCATGTGACCTTTTTGGGATCTCCACATTCAAAAAGGTATATTTTTGGGATTTTCCCTTATAACGACTTATGTCAATTTTTTTATGTTCATTATATCAAGTTCTCCAATCATACATAATTATATATCATATTTTTGAAATATCATCATATAAATATAAATCCACATCAAAAAAATTGGACACATGACTTATATAATTGGAAAACTTAACATAATGGATGTAGGAAACTTCATGTAAGTATGGTCAATAATTTTATCATGTTTATGTATAACAGGAGTTGAAAAACCAACAAGGATAGATCTAGCAGAAAAGGGTAATTTCTTACAATGTGACGAACTAATGTTTGAATACTCACTATGATATATATCTATATTTATTATCCGATAATGTTTTGAACAGTGTTACCTCTGTTAGAAGGATGCAGGTGCTCGGAGGAGGGGGAAAATAGATGTTGAAGAAAGATGAGAGTATAATCCATCTCTGAAGAGATATGAAAGAACTAGCCATCTTTAAGTGAATATAGCCCCAAAGAGATCAAATTAATTTCTAACTCATAATGAAATGTGATAAATCAAGCAAGCGCTAATAGAAAAAATTTAGACCAGTTAAAATGGTTCTTTTACATTGAACTTTTCGGTCTTCTAGATCAGTTTATAGACCTATTTGGATTAAACATAAAAACTATTTTTCTAACATAATTTGTGGTCTACGAAATAAATATGTGAAAAATTATCTTGACTTGTTTAAATGTGTTTTTCTAACATTATGACAAATATGACGTACAAAGAATTTGACATTTTGTAAAAAAAATTGTCCACTCTTTAGACTATCTATTATGATAACCAGTCTAAAAAAGTGGTTGTGGGTTTTTGTTCACCCTTTATTTTCTCTAAAACACCTGCTGAAACACCTGAAAGACTAATTCAATATAAATTCAACAATCAGTCCAAAAAGCTCCAAGTGCAATCAATATAAAATGCAATATAAAAGTTGTAAAACATATATGTTATAATATACAAATGTATCTTGTCAAATGATTTTTGGCCATCTATTATTTCAATGCTTACCCTACCCCAGCTTGAGGTGATAAAAGGAAATATTCTTATTTTATGAAGTTGAGTATAATAGAGTTGATTTCAAATTTGTGAACAGCATTTTGTATTGTTAATTATGTTTGATAGTGCGAGAAGGTCTTGATTGAGAAGAAAATCAAACTAAAGGCCTAAGTTAAGGAACTAACCAAACCTGGGCCATGCACGTACAAGTGGCAATGTGTTAGCCAACTGATGTGTATAGTTTTTATTTCAACATCGCAAATTGCAAAATAACTCTTCGTATATTATTTTTTTTTTTTTACATTGGAAGTGTAATACTCAACTAATAAACCGTACAATTAATTATGTGAAAACAATTGGTTCTATCATTAAGTACCACTGGTAGAAAATGAAGAAACTAATTTAGGGTTTGTTTAGAAACCATTCTGAAACCTATGTTTGGTTTCAAAACCAAGGTTTTACCTTAAAATTGAGGTTTTGTCCAAACAAATTTTTTTTTCAAAAGCTATTTTGTTTATAAAACCTCGGTTTGAAACCTAGGTTTTCTCTTTCCTATTTTTTTCTCTTTTTCTACTTTTTCATCTTTTCTCTTTCCTACTTTTTCCTTTTTTCTCTTTTCTCTTTCCTACTTTTTCTTTCTCTCTTTCCTCTTTCCTATCCACTTTTTTGCCTCAGAATTCGTAAAAGCTAATAATTTTCTAAACATAAATCAATTTTCAAAACCTAGGTTTTAGCTCGAAATTTGTAAAATCTATTTTTCAAAATCTATTATTCAAAATCTAGATTTTATCTCTGTAAAAATTATTTTTAAAATCACATCTAAACAACCCCTTGAAAAGGTCTGCCATAGCAGAAAGGATTTGACTATAACAATGAAATATTGCAAGACATCACAAAGTAAAGTACAAGCTGTGGAAAAAAAGCTGCAAACTACAAGGAATTGTTGACACGAACCGCACATAATAAACTGAATTTTATACAACAATAAAACAAAGAAGCATAGCCACTGAAAATCGAAAATATGTATTCACCTGAGACAAGAGCATCGGCATAGTGGGTTTTTGGATAGTCCGCTGAAAGAACGGATACAGATTCCGAGATAAATATGTGAGATGAATTCTTTTTGGTAAGTGAAGGAATGGTTTTTGAGGAGGCAAACGACCTCCCCAAACAAGCCCAGTATTTATCATTGTAACGAAAAGGGAACAGAGCTATATTAAGCTTCTTGAGTTGCATTATGTTCTTATCCCTCACACTGTCGAGTGAGATGGAGACTCCACGGCTAACGCCCATTCTAGATATCAAAAATTCAATCTCAGCAAACAAAATTCACACAGAGACAGTATGTGGAAATGACGATCGAGATGGAGTAAGAGCTGAAGCTAATGAGGAAATGATAAGGATAAACGTGCGCGGCGTTCTTGAGGTTTGAGGAAATGAAGGTGCACTTCGCTGAAGGTGAGTTGAAAAGGAGCTATAGGACCTCTCATGTCTTGAGGTGGGAGGAAAAGAAGGAGCTATATAGCCTTAAGCAATAAAGTGGCTGTTTGGGAATTTCGTCCCAAAACGGTACATGTAAATCGAGATAAAACCATCTTAAAATTTATAAAAGTATCTCGAAATTCAAAAAAACCATCTTGAAATTCGTAAAACCATCTAGAAATCCATAAACTCCTTTCTCTCAACAGAACTCCTTCCCCCAACGGAATTCCCAAACACATACAAAGAAGCTGGATGTGAGAGGGCAGTGCTCTGACGTCTAGGCATGTGGCTGGAATGAGAGCATTATCCTTTCAGTATATTTGTTGTTGGCCGTAAGAGGGTATATAATTTGTTTGGGACCCTCTCACATCTATTTTTCAGACGCTGGACGTGAGAGAAAAATGTACATTCATCATTATGTAGTAGTGCTAACACACTTTAAATCATAATTATGGTGAGAAATGATCAATCCTTTTAATTAAAACCTATCATAAATACGAAAGATTGCTAATTCTTTTAGAACATCTAAAATGATTAATTATTTTAGAAAAGCCAACCATGATAAAAATATAGTAATTACAAAAGTCTACCATGTGAAAGACCATTTTGTGAATGATTATTTCCTAGAATTCTTAGGAGATCACTTTGTGATATATGCCTTAGAAACGTCAACATTAAGAGCTCACCACCCAATTTTAGTTTTCTTGCATGATGAACATTTTTTGCCATACTTTCAGAGGCTAAAACAATGTTATCTGAAATATCATTGTCCCTATTACTCTTGGTTGCTTTTAGTTTGATTAATGGTACGTAATTTTGAAAAACTGAAAAGAATATAAAGAATTTTCTTAATAAAGTATTTCTCAAATCTCTTTTATAAGGAACTTCTAAGAAGAATTGAGTTATCTTTATTACAAATATCAAATCACCAAATGAAGTATCAATTATTTTTTTAAAAAAAATCGTACCTGTTTAAAATTTGATGCAATTTTCCTTTTTTTTTCACTTATACAAATGAAATTTATAATTTAAAATATGGGTAAATTTAAAAAAAAGTCGTTTTCAAAGAAAAATTAATGAATTGCTACCCCTCCTTGATTTTAGTGAAGTAATCAGAAGTGCTTTCCGATAAGGATCTCAAGGGAAAAAAAATACTCCGCAATTACAAATATGAGTTTCAAATAATTAAATTGTGCAATTCGAGAACAATAGAAAAAGCCTATAAAATATAGAGAAGACAAATCAAGGCGTCCAATTTGGTCGATCTCATATCAGACCCAATGAATTAAATAAGATTATTGAAATTTGATGAAAATACAATAATACTCCTAAAATATTCCTATACGTAAATTCCTTAAACTCGACTTATTATTCTATATATTGATGTTGCAATTTATTAAGCTAAAATTACAATTTTGCTAAAGGGATTCTTATCTCTTTGCAAGTTATAGGATACAAATATTCAAATGGAAAATCCCCTAAACTTTATTTGTTATTACTCAAACTCGAGTTGAAATTCACATTTACTGAGGGACGTCACATTTCCTTGCAAGTTCCATATAGTAATATTCAAATGGCTAATTCCTTAAACATAACTTGTTATTATCTAAAATCAAGTTGTAGTTCATTAAAATGAAGTTAAAATCCACATTAGCTAAGGGGATTCTCATTTTCTTGTAAGTTTCATGATACAAATATTTAATGGTGAATTCCCTAAACTTAAGTTGTTATTACAAAAACATGAGTTGCAAATCACTAAAATGAAGTTGCAATCCACATTAGCTAATGGAAGTCCCATTTTCTTGCAAGTTTCAAGATAGTAACATTCAAATGACATATTCCCTAAATATAACTTGTTATTACCTAAACTCAAATTACAATTCGTTAAAATAAAGTTGAAATCCATATTTGTCAGAGGGAGTCCCATTACAGGGATATTGTTGTATTTTCATCAAATTTCAATATCCCTATTTAATCCATTGGGTATGATAAGAGATTAATAAATTAGGCATCCTAATTTATCCTTTATACATTTTAAATGTTTTTTCTGTCATTCTCTCAATTCAAAACATTGGTTAAGATTAGTTAAAGACAATAGATATGTAAAAATATAAATTACTGGGAGTGAGTAGAGAGGGAATTAGTGGAAAATGATAGGGAAGAGAATGAATGGGGAAAAATCAGAGAGATATATAATTAATTATAGTAAAATTGAGGAAAAAACATTAAAAGATAAAACAACCAAATTGTAGTTTATATAAAAAAAAAAAAAAAAGACCAGACGTCCTTACAAATTTAAAGTTTATTGTCTGAATGGGAGGGAGTACTGAACAAGGTATAAAAAAGTCCGGAGAAATACAAAGTAAAGGGATGAGCGACAGAACTGCCTGCACAGCTTTAGAAAGATGAAGAACAATATGTGAATAATAACAGAAAGAGGGTCCATAACAACATCAAATCTTTTTCATAGCCAATTCTGGCTTGTCATATTTGTTGTCAATATCAGTAATTGGTGTCATATACTAACCCATGTTACTTCATATAAGATCAACTTCGTTAATTTGGAGAAATCAAGGAATTTAGATAAATTATTTAATTATAACTTACATTATATAATCTTTTTCAATAATTATGTGTATCATTATATTATATATCGGTTCATAAGTAAGAGGAATTAGTTTAAAAAATGATAATATAAGTACTTTAAAGATATTTATTTAGATGTTTTGATCTTTCCAAATTAGCCAACTAGGTGTTATATTTTACTCCTGTAGTCCTTTTTATAAGGCAAAGAAATAATGTTTTATTTATAAGTCACCTTATTAAATTTTTAATACGAATGTATAACTATACCCTTTATTTATTCTGTCAACTTTGACTCGTGTTATAGCGAATATTAAATAGGGATAAAATTGTAATGTTGTTGCATTTTGAAGCAGAGTTATTAAATTTTTAATACGAATGTATAACTATACCCTTTATTTATTCTGTCAACTTTGACTCGTGTTATAGCGAATATTAAATAGGGATAAAATTGTAATGTTGTTGCATTTTGAAGCAGAGTTATTAAATTTTTAATACGAATGTATAACTATACCCTTTATTTATTCTGTCAACTTTGACTCGTGTTATAGCGAATATTAAATAGGGATAAAATTGTAATGTTGTTGCATTTTGAAGCAGAGTTATTAAATTTTTAATACGAATGTATAACTATACCCTTTATTTATTCTGTCAACTTTGACTCGTGTTATAGCGAATATTAAATAGGGATAAAATTGTAATGTTGTTGCATTTTGAAGCAGAGTTATTAAATTTTTAATACGAATGTATAACTATACCCTTTATTTATTCTGTCAACTTTGACTCGTGTTATAGCGAATATTAAATAGGGATAAAATTGTAATGTTGTTGCATTTTGAAGCAGAGTTATTAAATTTTTAATACGAATGTATAACTATACCCTTTATTTATTCTGTCAACTTTGACTCGTGTTATAGCGAATATTAAATAGGGATAAAATTGTAATGTTGTTGCATTTTGAAGCAGAGTTATTGAGATTTAAGATTTTTCTCAACTGAATGAAACATGCTAAAAATAGCTTATAAACAGTGGGCAGAATATGAAAAACAGGAAGCAGTATAAACATCCATGACAAATCAGTACAACTTCCAATACTGAATTCCAATTATAACAACTGGGGCAAGTAGTTATTTCATTATGGAAACGACGGTAGTCTGCAGAGTACAATTCATGAGCAAGATAAGCCTTACAAAAACAAGGACTTGGTTTAACCGGGAAAAAAAAAAACAACCCAACACAGGTTGTGAGAGAGACCAAAGCCCTTGCACATAAGACACCCACCCACTTGCATTGCCCTACACAGCCATACTTCATCAAAAGACGACAACACACAAAAGCTAGATTACTCAAAAGAATATCATCCAGCAATATAGAATAAGACCCCCAACATTATGCACTATCCATAAGTGGACACTACCACCAACCATGACTCTGCCTAGGTGACTGTATTCTCAGGGAACCATTGCCGGAAAAGATGGTGTTCGATGCCAAAAAAAGATCTGAAACAAGCAGTCCTGTAAATGTAGACTGCTTACAAAAAGGGATTGGCCAAAGTTCCATGGAAAACAAGTCACCAAAACTTCCACCACCATGTCCACTGTTGATTGGCATATTATCAGAGCCCAAAAAGTTTGCTGAATATGACTTCCCGTGAGTTGAGGTAAGCTTGTGTGTTTTCAGTCTTGTTTATGCCAGAATATCACATCTCCACAGGTTTTCGACGAGCAACTCAATTGAACTGCTGCTGATTGAGTTGCAGTTTTGAAGATTCAACCCTAATAAGGTCTTGCCCAGTTTTGTAAGGAATGGAACGCTCTGGTTTGATACATCAGAACAGCCTGACAAAGAAAGCACTTGCAAACTTAGCTGCCTGGCACCAGATAGGATGGCTAAACCGGCATCGGTGATTGCGCACTTGGAGACATCTAGATCAGTCAATAGAGAGCAGTAGTGCGCAATGGCAGCCATGCTTGCATCAGTTATCTTCCTGCATCCATCGATGTTGAGTACTTCGAGGGTTTCACCATGTAGCTGAGCCAAAGCTGAAATGATGTTGTCGGTCAAGTTCCCGCAACCGGTAAGTTTCACACTGACAAGTCCTGCCTTGGAATTCTGCAACAGAGGAAGAAAACCAGCGTCTGTTATGCCATAAAGCCCTGTAAGATCAACATGCTGAAGTTGGGGGCACAGCTTCCCAACCATAGCCAAGCTACCACTTCCAAAGCCAGGGCAATTTCTTATTGACAGTGAACGAAGAGATTCGCACGGAGAAAGCATAGGTACTTCACAACCAATATCCTTAATTCCCATGCACTTCACAAGTGAAAGAGACTTCAAATTTGTTTTGAAGTTTGAAACAGCACCGATAATTCCAGACTGGGTGATTCTATTACACTCTTCCAACTGCAAGCTCTCGAGAGATCCTGCAGCATTGGCCAATTCAACCAGTCCTCCATCAGATAGAAAGCAACACTTGCGAAGGCACATCTGCTTCAGGTTCCAGCACCCTCTGCCAATGGCTCCAATGCTTGCATCAGTCACCCCACGGCATGAATTAACAGTCAATGAGACTAGTTTCTCTAGACCTTGAGCAACACCCATGGCCCAAAAGCCCCTTTCACTGACATTTGGGAGAACACTGAGGACCAGATTGGTAACTTCCCTTCCATAGTGGCCAATGACAGCCAGAGAAAAATCTGTTATGTTCAAGGACTGAAGCTTTACCTTTGATAGGTTTGAAGCTGATGATAACAGACTTGATACTCCATGATCCCCAACAAGTGGGCAGTCCCTGATAGTGATGCAGTGCAACTTTGGACATGACTTTGAGATAGCATGCAAGCCTTCATTCCCGATCTTTGTACACGATTCAATATTTAAGGTTGTCAAATTAGGGCAACCCTCAGCTATTGCGATCAAGCTCTTGTTGCTAATTGAGGAAGACTGGCATAGATCAAGCTTCTCCAACATATGACATCCTTTGGCTATCTCAGACAGACCCTCATCCCCAATCGAGGATACATTCCACAAAGAGAGCGATTTTAGAGAAGGACAACCACGAGCAACAGCTGAAAGGCCAATATTAGAGACACCTCTTACAGAGTTGCTGCCCCTGATAGAAAGTTTTCCAACTCCTCCACGCCCACTAGTCCCTACTGCAATGGCAGCAAGTCTTACGTCAGTTGCCTTTTTCCCTTCCAAACACCTGGTAAGGTAGCCATCATCTTCAATATCTTGACCCTCACCAGCAGAGATCATTTCAACGTCAGAGGAAGTTGGCTTTTCAGATTTGCATATTTCAGCTTTGCACATACTGCTCATGAGATAAAGCCATCGCTTCGATACACCAGCACATAAGCTCCTATCTTTGCTACTGGGGAGCCGTCTGAATATCTCAAAGAGGCATTCATTAGGAAGAACTTCAATAGTTGGCTTCTGAATTTGACTTTGCTCAAAGCGAAGATTTTCATATAAGAATGGGGCACTGATGCGAGCTCTCTTGCTAGGAGGATAGTACACATCAACGTTGGAACCAGAAGTGCACAAAGAACCGCCAAGATAGAGTTCATCATCACCTGATAAAAAATATTCATAAAACCAAAAATAAGCCACATAATTGTTGCAGTTCATAAAGACATTTTCCAGGAATGAAATCTCTCTTTTGTCCCACAGATAAGGCATGTAAAAGGAAATTGAATTGTATAAATACTTTTCCTGTTTTCCACCCAAAAATGAAGCAAAGAAAATACTTTAATCCATTGAAAAGAAAAGCGTAGATCGCTTTTACAGATTCTTAATGGAAGAAGAAAGTATAGTGTTTTCATATATATGTGTGACCAAATACAGATACCAGTCTTTCTGAAACGAACATGCCAGGGGACAAGGCAAATCGGTGATACTTAGAAGGGGAAATCAAATTCTAAGTATATATCAAACACTACAGACCCTCCGTAAATAATGTAAATTCCCCCATCTCCAGATCACAGACTTCAAAAGCTAAAAAAAGGAACTAAGCAAGAATAAAAGATTTCTGGCAACAAGCATCGGAGATCAAGGCTGATCGATGAAATCCCATAAACCTAACATGTCTAAATATATTCAAAGCCATAGAGAATTAAAAGGAAAAGAAAAAGAATCATAAAACCCAGAAACTTACCACTGTAATTGACGAGGGTAGGCATGACCACAGATAAGAAGCAGCCGAGAATCCAATACCCAACAGCTGAAAACCCTCAGAAAGAGCAAAAAGAGCTGAAACAACGATCAAGAACGACACAAAGATGAAGATGAAAGCTTGAAGGGCCAAGACCATTAAGAGAGCAGAAACCCCACAGAGCAGGGCAAAAAGAAGACAGAGAAGAAGAAGGAAGAGAGAAGCAATGTTTGAGATATGTTGTAGCAATGTGGCGTGGAAAGTTTGTATTATATTGACCCCGAGAAATGAATAGATGAATGGGTCGGCCACAGATTCATTAGTCTGAGAATGGCTCAATACAGATGCAATGAATCCTTCCGCTCTCAGAGACAGAGGGTTCCCCACCCTTTCCTCTCTCTCTTTCTCTCTCTCAACCAACTCGCCATGCTGCTGCCAATTCCATAAACCCAATTACTAAATTGCCAAAATTCATTATTTTATTATTAGGGACCAAACCTTCGTATTTCATTCAGGGGAGAATAATTTAGCTTGGTCCTTATCTTGAAACCATTGTGATTTTAATTTTTTTTATGTTTGTCATTGGGAATTTAAAATTGAATGATGAATGTTTTTATAATTTATTGATTTTAATATGTTTTATTAAATGGTATATAAAATGTAAAAAAATACTTATTGAATATTTCTCATGCAGCTAGATATGCATGTTTTATTTCAAAAAATATAAACACATGAATATTGTAATAAAATCAAAGGAAAATTAGTAAAAAGTTTATGTTTGGAAATTTTATTGAATAGTGGTATGCTTATATAAATAGAAAGCACTAGCATTCTAGAAGATATAATATTGTTCAAATTCAGAACATTCCTATTAATAAACTTTTTTCATTTATTTTCTTAAAAATCAATTCATGTGAATATGAAAATATATTAACAAAAATATAACACTACTAAAAAGAAAAAATAAAATATAATAACAAAAAGATAAGAATTACAAAGATTGATGATGAAGTTAAAAATTGAACATATGTGTAATTGATTTACTATTGTGCTGTTCATGAATCCCTATCCATTACTTGCATGGATGAATAATTAATTTTCCTATTAAAACAAAAGTTCTGAGTGGTTAATACATTAGTAGACCGCAAATTAAAAGAACATTATCCTAAACTGAATCTAAAATCAGAACCAAAAAAGTTTAATTACTGTGAAATATTTTGAAATTAATTTTTTTACAAAAATCTATTAATATCCTTAATTAAAAAAAAAACGATAGCAAAATTTTAATAAATAAAAACTTTGACTTATTAAATAATCACAACAGTAATGTAATTATTAAATATTATTCTATATAGTACATATAATTAAGTATTTACAATATCTAATTTAATTAGTTTAATAAATTTTATTAAGGTAACATTTCATAAAAAAATTAATCTCAAAATAGTCACAAAAAACTCATAAAAAGAATTAAGCCATTTAAAAAAAATCATTTTGAGGATTGTCATTTTCAATCATCCTTGTATGTCGTTCTTCATGTGGAATAAAAAATAATTAACTTATCTTATTTATAATTGCTATATAAAAAAAATGTGAACATTCTATTATAATTGTAAATGTAAACGGCCGCAATGGAATCATTAAAAAAAATTAAAATAAATTAAAATAAAAGACCGACCAAGACCCAGAGACGCAAGTGCAACCATTTGAAGAAGGTTAAATGAATGTCTATTAGCCCACAAAATAATAAAAAGGTTAAATACAGTGTTGGGGCAATAATTTAAGCACGATTGTGATTCAGGGATTTTACTATTTCTGAGCAATCTTCAAATAAAAAATATTTAATTCGATTTTAAAATGGTACTTAATTTTTCATTCTTAAATTTTGGAGAGTATGTAATAATGTGAAAACTCTGTAAGTTGATCGGGAGTCGCCCAAATCGTTTAGAAATATATTTAGTTCTCATAATTAAATTTTTAAATAGTGAAACTTATTAGGAAAATTCCAATTTAATTCATTTGAAATACTAATACTACATAAACTAAGTTCTTTTAAGTTTAAAATAATTTTCAATTTGATCATTTAAATTTGAAAAGTACGCATTTAGTCTTTTATTGTTAGCACCGTCGATTTAATTTAAAGAAAAATGTCGATTTAAAAAATTTAAATTGAAATACTGCAATTAAATGATATTAAAATATAATTGTATATTAAGTACTTAGCATAATTAATTTTATATTTTAAAATTTAACCATATCATTTAACTGCAAAATCGTTATTTAAACTTACCGAGTCAGCATTTTGTGTTAAATTAAAATAATGGAGTTAACAACAAATAACTGAAATTGCACCTTTGAAACTTATATGATCAAATTAAAATTTGATGAAATTTAAAGGGCAAAATATAATTTTAACCAAATACTGATACATATTCAAACTTGCACATTTAACATATTTCTAATAAAGTGGAAAGAAATTAATTAGATATTTTTTTTAATCTTGTTAAATGGACATGGCTACCCCTCACTCGTTTTCTTTCAAAGCCACCTCCGTCGACAACCGGCCGCCACCCGCCGCCGGCAACAACAACCAGCACTCCATCGATGATTAGTACTCCTTGCAGTAATTGAAGAGAGAGGAAATGAGCGATGAGACATTCAATAGATTGAGGTAACCTTACAAGATTTTAAATTTCTTAGTCTGATTAGAAATTTGTTAAAAATTTTACACTCGAATTGTTAAAATTTTACTTGAATCCTGGTATTTTACTTGGGATTTTTTTTCAATATCCTGGAATTAAATGAGATTAATAAAATGATTAAAAATATATAAATATAGTTTAAAGGTGAAGAAGCTGCCAGAACATATGGTAACGTGGATTAGGCTAACGCCGCGTGAAGAATGGAAGGATTAGGGACCTTGCTAACTTTCAATCTTATCTAGAATTTTTTATCAATTGAGTTCTACTTTGACATGTGTAAAACGTTCTGTACATACAAATTTAATTATATGTAACTGTGCTTCCCGTGTATTAAAAACCGACTAGTCGGTAACATCCAATCACCAAACCGGTTCTGTTAGGTCTCTAGCTCAAGATTTTTTTTTTTATCCGGGGTGATCCAATGCGATTCAAGGTAAATCGATCAAAAGCCAAGTAACTTGAAGCGAACCGCGGTAACCTGGGTCAAACTTATTTTCTTAAGAAAAATCTGATTTATTTTAATTTTAGTTTTAGTGAACTTATACTATGTTTGACTAGATTCATTTTTTTAGTTTGTTTACTATTGATGATCTCTTACTTTCATTTTTTAAATTACTAAATCAAACTACGACTAACTATTAATGATTATATTTTAGTGTTTCATTATTTTGTTACTTTATAGCTTTTGAAGAGTTGTAAAAATAAATATATATTTTTAATATTGTATTTTATTATTATTAGAATCAAACAATCATGTAAGGTATGTATGCATCAAAAATTATGTATTTAGTATCCTTTTTATTTAACTATTATAATATTAACTTGTTCTTAACCAATTATAGGTATTTTTACTAAACATTATTTTTATAAGATCAATTTAATTCATGGGTTGGCTCTAATTTAACCCATTGTCTCGACTGAATGTGAGGCGGATCAGTTTTTAATACCAAAAGTGAATAATTTTAGGGGAAAAAATCCCATTTCATAAGTACGGAGCATCCGTAATTCTCATTTCGACAATTTTGTTGCATGCATGAACAATTTAATTCACAAAAAGAAAGAAATAAAACATGTTAGAATCTATCATTAAAAAAACATGTTAGACTCTATCAAATAATAATAAGGAATAAGAGATCTATATCGTTATAATATTGTTTTTAATTCATTATTAAATAAATTTTTTGATATAATAAGAAAACATATTGATCAAATATTTTTGTACAATTGTTCACAACTCTCGAATGAATGATCTTGATCTTTACGAATCCCTTTTTCCATTCATTAATAATTTATAATCCTCAAAGAAATTATATTACTTCTAAAGTTATGTTTCTATTTATGTTGTTCTAATTATTAAGATGATCGAGAATTTATAGTAAGGCTAAAGTATATTTTTAGTCATTTATGTTTGTGTCAGGTTCCACTTTAATCCTTTAAATTAAAAAAAGTGAACTTTTAGTCTCTCAAACTTAACACCGTTAATCTCTTAATGGAAATTGCTGACTCATCACTGGATATAGTTATTTTTGTTTTAAATTTTTTCATTTACACAATTTAAAACATCAAATTTATTATATTATTAAATTAAAATTAGAATGTGAGTATGATTTGTCAACGTTTTATTGCACTATCATCAATTAAATTTGATAAGTCAGCAATTTCCATTGAGAGAGACTATCGACATTAAATTTGAGGGACTGAAAGTGCACTTTTAAAACTTAAATGACTAAATAAAACCTGACGCAAATATAAAAGATTAAAAGTATACTTAAGTATTATAGTAATCATGAGTAGTGCAAATATTTTCTACTTAATAATTTTTTTAAATAATTTGTAAGTGATTTTCAAAAAGACGGGTGCCAGAAGAAATGAAAATAAATTGTGAAAACGTTTGAATAATACGATCCAATAATACATATAGTTAGTATAAAAAATAAAAGTAGAATGCTAAAAAATTTAAAAATGAATAATTGCAAAAATAAATTAAATATGAGTACCGAAAAATCAAAATTGAGTATGAAAAAAATTGGAAATATAAATAATAAGAAAAACCGAAGTTACATATTTAAATGCTGAAATTAAAGTTTGAAGATGGATACTAAAGAAAGAATTGAGTACGGAATTTTAGTCAAGAACAATTCCAGCCAATGGACCTTAGTTTTCATTTGAAATTTCTGGAAGTTGTGGTCTTCAAATGTAATTAATTAAATATTTTACAAGATAGTCAAGTATCATTTGCCTTATTCCATTCAATCATGTAAACATAAAGAGAGAGAGAAACAAAGAAACAAGAAAATTTAATTTTGTACATGGGTTGGAAAAAAAATACTTCGACCAATATAACATACACACACAAGTATTTAAAAAATATAAAGTTATTGAATTTAATTTGTCCATATATTTTATATTAGAATATAATAAATCATAAGATACTATATCTAAATATATAGAACGGTAGTTACACCAATTCCTTATATTCATTATGTTAAATTCTCTAATTACACGTGATTATGTGTTATATATTCTTTTTATGTGCATCTATTGTAAAATAATAATATTTTAAAAGTAGAATACATGAACATATATGATTGAAAAACTTGATATAATATATATAATAAACTCAACCTGATTTTTTTTCATATATATATATATATATATATATTCTTTGGATCATTATCATTTTCCCTCATCCGGAGAGACAATTTTCTTAGGGTTAGTTGGTTGACTTGAAAAGTAAACCAACGGGTGTTTGAAAAAGTACATAAATCGAGATAAAAATTCCCTCACATATTTATCTCGACTTACATAGAAGGACTTTTCCAACGGATTCCAATGGGCACGAAGCTGACAGATTAGGGGTGTTTTTGGGAATTTCATTGGAAGAAAGGAGTTTATAGATTTCGAGGTATATTTTACAGATTTTAAAATGGTTTTAAAGGTTTCAAGATGTTTTTTTAAGATTTTGATATTATTTTATCTCGACTTACGTATACTGTTAGGAAATAGTGTTACCAAACAAGCACTAGAATTGTCTATGATAATGGCTCCTTCAAATGGATGCCGAGTGGGACCCACAAAACTAAGGATGCATGCATGTGCGTCTGTGGATATATGCAATGTTGACGTGGTACGTGTATCTTACGCTCCCAAGTTGGTCCCTTCATTTTGTTTCTTCCTCTAATTTTCAAACATCGCATTACAAGTTTCTGCATGTTAGAATCAATGAACCAATCTATCAATTTTCTTCTTAATACTTTCGTTAGTTTACAGTATTCAATTTTGTCATTATTATGAACCGCACAAGGCGAATTAGATTAAGTGTGTGTTTAGAAACTTTGTTGAGAGAAAGGAATTACGGCTTCCGAGGTGATTTTATAGATTTCGAGATAATTTTAATAGATTTCAAGATAGTTTTTACTGATTTCAAGATGGTTTTGTCTTAACTTACGTACACCTTTAGGGAAAATGAGTTCCTAAACAAGCATTGACAAATGCATAAATAGGATCACACCTTTAAGCTTTCAACCATTTGCATTCTTTATTATAATCCTTATTGCAGTTATTATTGTTAAACTCGCTGGTGAGATGATTGCTATATAAAATTGATTTACACACCAAGTTTATCCTTTTTTACGTTTCTAACCTACAAAATTGTGTTAACCTACTTTTAAATTTCTGTTAGGTTGTTTAATTTGATCATGTTCGGATGTTTCATTCATGAAGTTTATAATAGTGTCTTTGTTAGGTATGATAACTTATGAATGTTTGATGAATTTAATTTCAATTATTTGGATTTTAGATATATTTAAAACAAGTTATCGTTATTTTTATTTCTTAATATTTAAATAATATACTTTTAATAGTTACATATCGGTAAAAGCAAACTATTAATTACGAGTTTACGATTCGAGTTCATAAGCCGGATTCACGTCTTTATTATGAGTTGGCCTAAATTCAGTGAGTATTTAATATTTTTTATATATGTCCATATTTAATAAAGGCAATGAGATATGCTCCTGTGATCTTCTTTTTTTTCGCAATCCTTTTATCATGTTTATAAGTCAAAGGGATGATTTTTTTTTCTATTTATAAATCAAATCATTAATAAATTGTTTGTATGAATGTACAATTTCATTACCCTTCATTTATTATTGTTTAAAATTTATACTCATGCAGTAAAATGTATATTGAATAGAGGTAAAGTTAAAAAATGTTAAATTTTAATATTAAATTAAAAAAAATTTAATATTTTTCTTAGAAGTGCCATAAATAATAGCATCATATGAACATTTAATAAGGGTAACATTGAAAATCATTTAAATTGTAAGCTTTTAACTATTTCTATTTGCCTATGGCTCATATAGTCTTTAATCCCTTAAATTTGCACTTATTTTGATTTTGATTCATTGAGTTTAAAATAAGTGGTTTTGATCTATAGCCAAGCATTCCATTCTTCTTACGGCTAGATCCAATCTCCCGGTCCTTGCGGAAAGGAAAAAGAATTTCACGTTCCTCCTTCATGAAAAAGCAATGATCTAATTTTTATTATATTATACGAACCAATATTTTGAAGAGAATAAAACTTGAGATATTAAAATCACTAATTTTAAATTTAAGGGATCAAAATTAACATGAGTGTAAATTTAATGAATTGAAAGTTGTATTAAGCCATTCTGTCTGTATAAATTAGTTGAGAATTACTTAATATTTTAAGATAAGAGGGAACATGAAGTTAATTTTTAATTTTGCTATTATCATGTTTTTAAACAATTATGGAGCCCATTTGCGAAAGTGGGGGAGAGACGCTTTTACGATGTACGATGTAAATATGTGAAGAAGATTATCTCGATTTACAGAAAAACACTACTTAACGTGTGTTTAAGAAGCCCAAACTCAAACTCTTTGTTCTTTCTGGGCAAATTGAAGTGGATGGATCCCAGTCAACAAATAAAATAAATATTAGATTTCTTTTCTCTTCTCTTCTTTCTTGAGTGTTATGCCTTAACTAATTATTAATTAATTAGGTAACAGGTGGTTGATTACTTATTTAATGTACGATTCATTGCACTTAGTACACAAACTTTTGGCGGCTAATAAGACACTTCCTAATATCCGAGGCAATTAGTACTGCTTATTTCTTTATCATATATTCATTACCCCATGAGAAAGGTATATTTATCCCGCTTTAAATATAAGAAAACCTTATATCATATTGAAAAAGTAATTTCTATATCTTTAAATATAGGTGTTTGTCCTAATATAAATCGAGATAAAACTATTCTCACATATTTATCTCTTAAACTTTAAATCACGTTGAACATGTAGCTTCTATCAAACATCCAAACAGACCCATAATTTATTAGAGTAAGTTCTTCAATCAAATCTTGCCACATAGACTTTTAAAAAAATAAAAATCCATCATGAGAAAATTTCAAAATCATGTTGGATTATTGTTAATAATAAGAAAATATGATTAGCGAATTCGATATATGAATATAAGAAATTTAATATAAAATTTATACTATTTAAATTACCTCTTATTTTGTTATAAGTCACACTGTCCCAGTAGAATTCGGAAGAGATGATAAAATAATTAACTTTATTTAAAAATAAAGCTTTTTTCGTTGAATAAAAATAAAAAATCAATTTATTTATAAAACCAAGAATTATATGTATATTACATCCCGTGAAACGGTGAAAAATTATATTAAAATTTAAATAGAGAAAATCTTGAGAAACTTTAATAATACACTCACCTAGTGATTTATAATTAGGACCCTTTAATTAAAAAAAATGTAACATATAACATGGATGGGAGGTGTTTATGTTTAGTGGTTTTCCAAAAGAGTTATATAATCCTGAATATATTTTATTTTCCCAGAGTTTGTGAAATAACAATTACTTATTATAAAAATACAACGCTTCTCAATTTTAACGAAGGGGAGATAGAAAGTATGTGTTTTTTAGATATTTTTAATAAATTTATTTACAATTCCAAAAGTGAATAATTTAAAGGAATGTGATTTTAGGTAAAAATCCCATTTCATAATAAGGAACATCCGTGATTCTAATTTCGGCAATTGTATTGCTTGCATGAACAATTTAATTCACAAAAAGAAAGAAAGAAATAAAACATGTTAGACTCTATTAAATAATAATAATAAAAATAATGATAACCATAAGGAACAAGACATCTATATCGTAAATTATGTATTGTTTTTAAATTAATTATTAAATAAATTTTTTTCATATAATAAGAAAACATATTGATAAAATATTTTTGTATGATTGTTCACAACTCTCGAATGAATGATATTGATCTTTACGAATTCCCTTTTCCTTTAATAATTTATAATACTCAAAGAATTTATATTACTTCTAAAGTTATGTTTCTATTTATGTTGTCCTAATTCTTAAGTTGATCGTGAATTTATAGTAATCATGAGTAATTTAAGCAAATATTTTCTACTTCATAATTTTTAAATAATTTGTAGGTGATTTTCAAAAAGACGGGTATCAGAAGAAATAAAAATAAATCGTGAAATGTTCGATACCATCCAATAATACAAATAGTTAGTATAAAAAATAAAAGTAGAATACTAAAAAAATTTAAAAATGAATAATTGCAAAAATAAATTAAATATGAGTACCAAAAAATCAAAATTGAGTAAAAAAAATTGAAAATAGAAATAATAAAAAACCGAAGTTACATATTTAAATGCTGAAAAGTTTGAATGTGAATACTAAAGAAAGAATTGAGTACGGAATTTTCGTCAAGAACAATTCAAACCAATGGTAGTTTTTATTTGAAATTTCTAGAAGTTGTGGTCTTCAAATGTAATTGATTAAATATTTTACAGGATAATCAAGTGCATTTGCCCTATTCCATTCAATCATGTAAACAAAAAGAGAAAAAAAAACAAAGAAACAAGAAAATTTAATTTTTTAATGGGTTGAAAAAAATACTTTGACCAATATAACGTACACATGCAAGTATTTAAAAAAATATAAAGTTATTGAATTTTATTTGTCCATATATATTATATTAGAATATAATGAATCATAAGATACTATATTTAAATATATGGAACGGTACTTACACGAATTCCCTTATATTTATTATATCAAATTCTCTAATTATACGTAATTATGCTATATTCTTTTTACATACATCTATTATAAAATAATAATATTTTAAAAGTAGAATACATGAATATATGTGATTGAAAAATTTGATATAATATATATAATAAACCTAACCGGAGAGGCAATTTTCCTAGGGTTAGTTGGTTGACTTGAAAAGTAAACCAAGGGGGTGTTTGAAAAAGTACATAAATCTAGATAAAATTCCTTTCACATATTTATCTCGACTTGCGTAGAAGGACTTTTTTAACGGATTCTGATGGGCACTAAGCCGACAGATTAGGGGTGTATTTGTGAATTCTATTGGAAGAAAGAAATTTTCAGATTTCAAGGTATTTTACGGATTTCAAAATGATTTTAAAGATTTCAAGGTAGTTTTTACAGATTTCAATATTATTTTATCTCAACTTATATATACCGTTTGGGAAACGGTGCCTCGAAAGCACTGGAATTGTCCATGATAATGGCTCCTTCAAATGGATGCCGAGTGGGACCCACAAAACTAAGGATGCATGCATGTGCGTCTGTGGATATATGCAATGTTGGCGTGGTACGTGTATCTTAATCTCCCAAGTTGGTTCCTTCGTTTTGTTTCTTCTTCTAATTTCCAAACATCGAATTACAAGTTTCTGCATCTTAGAATCAATGAACCAACACATCAATTTTCTTCTTAATAACTTTCGTTAGTTTACAGTATTAAATTTTATCATTATTATGAACTGCACAAGGCGAATTAAATTAAGTGGTGTTTAGAAACTCCGTTAGGAGATAGGAGTTACAGTTTTCGAGGTGATTTTACAGATTTCGAAATGGTTTTACAGATTCAAGATGAGTTTTATAGATTTTAAGATGGTGTTTGCTGATTTCAAGATGGTTTTATCTTGCCTTACGTACACTGTTGGAAAAATGATTTCCATATAAGCACTAACAAATGTACAAACAGGATCATACCTTTAAGCTTTCAACCAAATACAGTCTTTATTATAATCCTAATTGTACTATTATTGTTCATACTTAATACAGGCAATAAAAGGAAGTGTAAATTAATATGATTTCTGGAGTTTTTATACTCCTGTGATCCTTTTTTCTTTTGCAATTATCATGTTTATACGGCAAACAGATAACTTTTTTCTATTTATAAATCAAATCATTAAATTTTTTATTGTTTAAAATTTATACTCATATGGCAAAGTGTATATGGGATAGAAATAAAGTTAGAAAGTTCTTTCAATTTTAAGATAAAATTAATGAGATTGAATATTTTTCTTAGAAGTGTCATACATAATAGCATCATATGAATATTTAATAAGTGCAATATTGAAAATCATTTAAATTTTAAGCTTTTTACTATTTCTATTTATCTAGGGTTAATATAATATTTGATCACTCAAATGGCACTTATTTTGATTTTAATTTCTTAAGTTTAAAATCAGTGGCTTTGGTTCATAAAAACAAAATGATCCAAATTTTTTTTAGATTAGACATACCAATATTTTGAAGAGAATAAAACTTGAGATATCAAAATCACTAAATTTAAATTTAAGGGATCAAAAGTAAAATGAGCATAAATTTGATGAATTGAAAATTGTATTAACCCATTTTGTCTATATAAATTAGTTGAGAATTACTTTATATTTTAGGATAAGAGGGGACACGAAACTAATTTTTTATTTTCGTTATTACCATGTTTTTAAACAATCATGGTGAAGAAAAATCTTCAGAAAGCAAATTGAAGTGCATGCATCCCGGTCAACAAATAAATTAAATATTGGATTTCTTTTCTCTCTCTTCTTTCTTGAGTGTTATGCCTTAACTAATTATTAATTAATTAGGTAAGAGGTGGTTGATCACTTACTTAGGGCTGGTTTGGCAACCACTTTTGAAACCTAAATTTGATTTCAAAACCTAGGTTTTACTTCAAAACCGAGTTTTTGTCCAAGCAAAATTTTTTTTCCCGAAAACTATTTTAGTTAAAAGATCTCAGTTTGAAACCTAGGTTTTTCTTTTTCTTACTTTTCCTCTTTCTCTTTCTTACTTTCCTTTTTCCTACCCACTTCTTTGCCTCGGAATCTGTAAAAACATTTTCCAAAATTATTCTCCAAAATCTAAGTTTTACCTCGAAATCTGTAAAAGCTATTTTCAGTCTTACATCCAAACAAACTCGTACATAATGTACGATTCATTGCACTTAGTACACAAACTGTTGGCAGCTAATAAGACACTCCCTAATATCCGAGGCAATTAGTACTGTTTATTTATCATCTGTTCATTATCCCATGAAAAAGGTATATTTATCCGCTTTAAATATAAATAAATCTTAAATCATATTGGAAAAGTAACTTTCATATTTTGTATCATGTGAGTTTGTCATAACGTAAATCGAGATAAAACTACTATTAAATGTTTATCCCATAAGTTTTAAATCATGTTAAAAAAAAGTAGATTGCAATGTTAATCCAAACATACCTATAATTTATTAGAGTAAGTTCTTCAATCAAATCTTGCCACGTGGATTTTTTAAAAGAATAAAAATCCATTATGATAAAATTTCAAAATCATGTTGGATTATTATTAAAAAAATATGATTAGCGAATTTAATATAATCGACATAATAAACTTTATATAAGTTTTATACTATTTATACTACCTCTTATTTTATTATAAGTCACAGTAGAATTCGGAAGAGATGATAAAATAATTAAATTTATTTAAAAATAAAGCTTTCTTGGTTGAATAAAAATAAAAAATTAAATTTAGTTATTTATAAAATCAAGAATTATATGTATATTACATCCCGTGAAACGGTGAAAAAAATTATATTGAAATTTAAATAGAGAAAATCTTGAAAAACGTTAATAATACTCTCAACTAGAGATTTATAATTAGGAGCCTTTAATTAAAAAAAATGTAACTTATAACATGGATGGGAGATGTTTATATTTGGTGGTTTTCTAAAAAATTTATATAATCCTGAATATAATTTATTTTCCCAGAGTTTGTGAAATATCAATTACTTATTAGGCTTGTTTGGGAATACGGTAGATAAATATTTTTACGTAATCCAATGTAAACATGTGAATGCGATTATTTGTTTTACTAAAAAACATTGTTGAACCTATTTTTAACTTTTCTAAATGTGTTTTCAAAAATGTTTGATAATAAAAATGCAACGCTTTTTTTCAATATCCTCTGGAATTAATTAAGATTAAAATTATTGAAAATATAAATATGGTTTAGAGGTGAAGAAACTGCCACAACAGCAAGTTAACGTGGATTAGGCTAATGCTGCATGAAGAATGGAAGGGTTTAGGGACCTTGCTACTTTTTCAATCTTATCAAGAATTTTTTTATCATTGGTACCAAAAAAAAAGAATTTTTTTATCAATTAAGTTCTACTTTGACACGTGTAAAACGTTCTGTACATACAAATTTAACTATACATAACTGTTAATCCGGTGTATTAAAAATCAGGCCAATCAATTTAGCCTTGAAACCGGCGATCCAATCACCTAACCGGTTTGGTCTCTAAGTTGGGATTTTTTTACCCTGGGTGACCCGATGTTATTCGGTATAAATTGATAACCTAAATAACCTGAGGTGAAATGTGGTAACTAGGGGGTTAAGTTTATTTTTTAAAAAAATGATTTTTTTCAATTTTAGTTGTAGGTAACTTATACTAGATTTCACTGGATTCATTGTTTTAGTTTGTTTACATATTGATGATTTCTTACTTTTATTTTTTAAATTACTAAATCAAGCTACAACTATATGGTTAATGTTTTAGTATTTGACCGGTAATTATGTTTTAGTATTTTATTATTTTGTTACTTTATAATTAACTTCTGAAAGGTTGTAAGAATAAATATATTCTCAATATTATATTTTGTTATTGTTACAAGCAAACAATTATGTGAGACATGTATGCATCAAAATATCATATATTTAATGTCTTTTTTATTTAACTATTATGATATTAACTTATTCATGATCAAATATGAGTATTTTTACTAAATTATATTACTTTTATATGACAGTATGACCCATGGGTTAACTCATTTTCTGACCCACTGACCTTTAAAACTTTAACCCACAGTCTCAACCGGCTTAGAGACGGATCCGGTACATCTAATGAATATGCATGCAAGAATATTCCCTCATGAAATTTGCATATTAGATATTTTTAATAAATTTATTTATAATTCCAAAAGTGAATAAGGAACTGATTTTAGATAATTTCGACAATTTTGTTCCATAATTATGGAACATCCGTGATTATAATTTCGACAATTTTGTTGCATTCATGAACAATTTAATTCACAAAAAGAAAGAATAAAACATGTTAGAATCTGTCATTAAAAACATGTTGGAGTCTATCAAATAATAATAATAATAATAATAATAAGAAGAAGAAGAAGAAGAAGAAGAAGAAGAAGAAGAAGGAACAAGACATCTATATCGTTAAATTAAATAAATTTTTTTCATATAATAAGAAAACATCTTGATCAAATATTTTTGTATAATTGTTCACAACTCTCGAATGAATGATCTTGATCTTTAAGAATTCCCTTTTCCTTTAATAATTTATAATCCTCAAAGAATTTATATTACTTCTAAAGTTATGTTTCTATTTATGTTGTCCTTATTATTAATTTGTTCGAGAATTTATAGTAATCATGAGTAATTTAAGCAAATATTTTCTATTTCATAATTTTTTAAATAATTTGTAGGTGATTTTCAAAAAGACGGGTACCAGAAGAAATGAAAATCAATTGTGAAGATGTTTGGTACGATCCAATAATACAGATAGTTAGTATAAAAAATAAAAGTATAATACTAAAAAATTTAAAAATGAATAATTGCAACATATGAGTACCAAAAAATCAAAATTGAGTATGAAAAAATTGAAAATATAAATAATAAAAAACCGAAGTTACATATTTAAATGCTGAAAAGTTTGAAGATGGATACTAAAGAAAGAATTGAGTACGGAATTTTCGTCAAGAACAATTCCAACCAAGGAACTTAGTTTTTATTTGAAATTTCTAGAAGTTGTGGTCTGCAAATGTAATTAATTAAATATTTTACAGGATAATCAAGTGTCATTTGCCCTATTCCATTCAATCATGTAAACAAAAAGAGAAAAAAAAACAAAGAAACAAGAAATTTTAATTTTTTTACATGGGTTGTAAAAAAAAATATTTTTACCAATATAACATACACACGCAAGTATTTAAAAAAAATTATTGAATTTAATTTGTCCATATATTTTATATTAGAATATAATAAATCATAAGATACTATATCTAAATATATGGAATGGTACTTACACCAATTCCCTTATATTCATTATGTTAAATTCTTTAATTACACATGATTATGTGTTATATTCTTTTTATGTGCATCTATGGTAAAATAATAATATTTTAAAAGTAGAATACATGAATATATGTTATTGAAAAACTTGATATAATATATATAATAATGGGAAAATGAGTCATAAGTCCCAAGTAAGGGATTTAACCATCAAATGGTCCTAAAGATTCAAAAAACTATTATAAGGTCCCAAGAGAAGCTGCTGAGATTGTCATTAACAACCTCAGCAGCCTTTATTTACAACCTCAGCAGCTACTCTTGGGACCTTATAATAGTTTTTTGAATCTTTGGAACCATTTGATGGTTAAGTCCCTTACTTGGGACTTATGACTCATTTTCCCTATAATAAACTTAACCTGAGTTTTTTTTCATATATATATATATTCTTCGGATCATTATCTTTTTCCTCAATGGGATAGAAAATTTTCCTAGGGTTAGTTAAATAACTTGAAAAGTAAACCAAGGGGTGTTTCAGAAAGTACATAAATCAAAGATAAAATTTCCCTCACATATTTATCTCGAGTTGCGTAAAAGGACTTTTCCAATGGGCACCAAGCTGACAGATTAGGGGTGTATTTGGGAATTCTTTTGGGAGAAAAGAGTTTACAGATTCTGAGGTATTTTACGCATTTCAAGATGGTTTTTACAAATTTTAAAATTGTTTTATTTCGACTTGATTGTAGCGTTTGGGAAAGAGTGTTCCCAAGCCGGCATTAGAATTGTCAATGATAATGGCTCCTTCAAATGGATGCCAAGTGGGACCCACAAAACTAAGGATGCATGCATGCGCGTCTGTGGATATATGCAATGTTGACGTGGTACGGTGTATATTATGATCACAAGTTGGTCCCTTCATTTTGTTTCTTCTTCAATTTTTCTAACATCGGACTACAAGTATCTGCATGTCAGAATCAATGAATTACAGTAAGGGTGTGCAAATACCCCATTCAAATTTTTCATCTATGTAAATAACTATTAGATTTTTATTATGCATCCATTGATTTTTAAGATTTGAACTCACTCAAATTATCTATACTAACAAGTCTTTTATCATTTGTTTGAAAATAAAAAATTACCCCCCACTGCTACAGGATCTGGCTCCGCCACTGTGCCTAAGGGGATTTAGATTAACAAAGGTACAAACAGGATCACACCTTTGACCTTTCAACCATATACATTCTTTATTATTATTGTTGTTAAACTAACGAGCGAGATTATTGGTTTTATGTTTCTAACTTATAACATCATAACATCATGGCAACTTACTATTAACTTCGTACAAGCTATAAAATTGGTTTACAGACCAAGTTTACCCTTTTATTTTACTTCTCTAACCTACAAAATTGTGTTAACCTACTCTTAAATTTATGTTAGGTTTTTTTTTTTTAATTTGATCATGTTGGGTTGTTTCATTTATGAACTTTATAATGGTATCTTTGTTAGGTATGATAACTTATGAATGTTTGATGAATTTAATTTCAATTATTTGGATTTCAGATATATTTAAAACAAGTTATCATTATTTTTTATTTTTTAATATTTAAATAATATACGTTTAATAGTTACACATCGGTAAAGTAAACTCTTACGAGTTTACAATTCGAGTTCATAATCCGAGTTCAAGTCTTTATTATGAGTTGGCTTAAATTCAGTGAGTATTTAATATTTTTTATATATGTTCATATTTAATAAATGCAATCAGAGGGGTTGTAAATTAATATGATATTGGAGTTTATATGCTCCTGTGATACTTTTTTTTTGGGCAATCCTTTTATCATGTTTATAAGGCAAAGGATGATTTTTTCTATTTATAAATCAAATCATTAAATTGTTTGTATGAATGTACAATTTCATTACCCTTCATTTATTATTGTTTAAAATTTATACTCATGTAGTAAAATGTATATTGAATAGACGTAAAGTTAGAAAGATGTTAAATTTTAAGATAAAATTAAAAGATTGAATATTTTTCTTAGAAGTGGCATAAATAATAGCATCATATGAACATTTAATAAGGGCAATGTTGAAAATCATTTAAATTGTAAGCTTTTAACTACTTCTATTTGTCTATGGTTAATATAATCTTTAGTCCCTTAAATTTGCACTCATTTTGATTTTGGTTCATTAAGTTTAAAATAAGTGGTTTTGATTTATAGCCAATCATTCTATTCTTCTTATGGCTAGACCAATCTCCCGGTCTCTGCTGAAAGGAAAAGGAATTTCAAGTTCTCCTTCCTGTAAAAGCAAAATGATCCAAATTTTTATTAGATTATACGAACCAATATTTTGAAGAGAATGAAACTTGAGGGATCAAAATCACTAATTTTAAATTTAAGGGACCAAAATTAAAATGAGCGTAAATTTGATGAATTGAAAATTGTATTAACCCATTCTGTCTACATAAATTAGTTGAGAATTACTTAATATTTTAAGATAAGAGGGAACATGAAATTAATTTTTAATTTCGCTATTATCATGTTTTTAAACAATTATGGAGCCCAATTGGGAAAGTGGGGGATATGCGCTTTTACGATTTATGATGTAAATATGTGAAGAAGATTATCTCGATTTACAGAAAAACAATGTTGAACGTGTATTTAAGGATTTGTTGGCCTCATCTTCCTGAAACTTAGGTTTAGTTTTAAAATATATGTTTTACCCCAAAACCTAGTTTTTGTCCAAGCACAAAAAATTTTCAGAAAAGCTATTTTGGTTACAAAACCTAGGTTTGAAACCTAGATTTTTTCTTTCCTACTTTTTCCTCTTTTTCCTACTTTCTTCTCTTTTCTCTTTCCTACTTTTTTCTTTCTTTCTCTTTCATCTTTCTTACTTTTTCTTATTTCTCTTTACTCTTTCCTACTCTTTCCTACTTTTCATTCTTTCTCTTTCCTCTTTCCTACCTACTTTTTGCCTCGGAATACGTAAAAGCTAATAACTTCCCTGATATAAATCACTTTTTTAATAACATAAATCACTTTTTAAAATCTAAGTTTTGCCTCGGAATTTGTAAAAGCTATTTTCCAAGATTTATTTTCTAAAACTTAGGTTTTACCTCAAATCTGTAAAAAATATTCTGAAAATGAGATTTAAACAAGTACTTTACCCATTTAAACACATCTAAAATAACCCGTACCAGGTGGGCATAGATTCCCTCAGTATGAGCCCGTACCCACCAATTACCCTATTTGATGTTTTGTGTGTTTGTGTGTTTAATTATCATCCCACCAAGACCATGAGTAACCTACTAATCTTGTATGAAAAGATCCTCTCTCCATCCCCCCCGTCTTTCCTCTCCAACGGTGGTGGAGTCACGTATGGTTGAGGGTGGGTAAATACCCCCACGCAATTTTTTTGTATGTATGTAATAAATATTATATTTTTATCATACATCACTGATTTTTAAGATTTGACCATATTTATATTATCTATACTAGTAAACATATTATTTATAAGATTCTGACTCCACCACTACTCTCCAAGTGGCTTCCTCGTCTCCCTCCTCAAGTCTCTCCCTCGCTTTCTGACTTATGGGATGTCTGGTTACGTGCGTGTGACGATTGGATTTGAACCGAACCCCCTCGCTGGTCGGGGCTCGGACCTTGGTGGCTCGGCTCGACCCTTCCCTCCTTCACACTTGCTCTCGCTCAGTCACAGCTCCACACCGTCATCAACTCGTCGGAAGGAAACGGTAACACTATCAGGCATGCGACACACCTTGGTCAATGAAGCAACTCCCCGACATCCTAACAGATCCGCGCAACCCTCTCCAAGTTTCAATGCCATGCTTCCACTGCGAAGTTCAATCTTTCGTTTCATTCGTTTTTCGATTTCCCTTTCTTTTTTACTCATCCATTTGCATATGAAAACAATTCCTAAACTGCAAAAAGGAATAATATTATCTCTATTATTTCTTCCAAGGAGCTCAACTTTGCTTTTGTTAATGATGAAAAAATGGGCCAAAATCTGCTTGAGTTCCCTGTAACCCATGCAGATCTGACCGTTTGCCTCGTGCCCCTTTCTACGAGGCAAAACAGGGGCACTCGTGGTATGATAAACTGGCGGGCCATGAGTTGTAGCACAGGTAACTTTACCCACCTTTTGCTCACCCTTTAGTTCCAACCAAGTAGAGGTAGAAAATTATCCTTCATTATTTGCACAAGGGAAATGATCATGAAGATCAAAAAAGAAAAATTTTGATAAATTTTTGGACAAATGGGTACATTTAGCAACATAGTTATTTGGAACACCGATCACAATTATCTTTCAAAGTGTGTAAATTTAACAATAATTACTTAATAAGTGGGCAAAGTTAGCAATACCTTTACCCAACTGGCATATTTTAATAATTTGAGTCTAGAGTTTTATTTAAGAACCATTTGTGCAATAAACTTGCCAATTTTTGTTTAACTTCATGAACGATTTTCTAAGTAATTTCATTTCTTATGATGATCAAACCTGTTTTTTTTCTTACCTTTTTTATTCCATTTATTACTCCTTTTTGTTTAACTTTTTCTTCTATTCTAAAAAAATTTAAACAAAAAAAGTTCTAATTACTATTAGAAAGAAAAAAATTGTTTATAACAACTTTCATAAAGAAAGTTAAAGCAAAAAAGAATTGATTATTTAAATGATCCTAAAATGAAACTTTAAACCCTAAAATACACCAAATGGTTAACGGAATAAAAAAAATACTAGTGTTACTAACTTATTAATTGATTATTGCTAAATTTACATTTTATTAATTAATTATTGCTAAATTTACACCTTTTAAAAGTTAATTATGCTAAATGTTCCTGACCAATAACTTCATCACTAAATTTACACATTTAGCCTAAATTTTTAGGAAAGGGTCAGATTTGCTCATGATTTAAGAGTAGGTCACCTAACTCATAATCTACTAAGACCTTTCCCTGGACACTAAAGTATGACACACAAACCCTTTTATATCTGACATTAACAAATAGGTTTACCCAGCTTTACTAAGCTATGAAGATGCCTCTCCAAACGCTGTGATTGGAACCACACCAAAGTGACATTCCCTAAAATTGAACCCTCTCCCTTTTAGTGAGAGTACTAGCACAATCCCTTCGTTGATTGAATCCACTGATAATGGGTAATGAAGGTCAAAATTTACATAACACATGTTGAACTAATACCAAAATATCTCTAAGGAATATAAATGATAAT
>JANTPZ010141954.1:0-10511 GCA_025593235.1 Vachellia pachyceras
GTTTGATAAAATTACTCACAGAAAGCATTAGCATTCGACTTCAATTCTGAAAAGTGCTATAGTTCATTTCTTTTTGATTCTCTGTTGCTAATGATTTTTTGTACCTGAGCTATGGTCTTGTTTTTGGCAGTAAACTAACGGAATAAATGAAGGAAGAAGAAGATTCAAATTTCTGCAAGTAAAACTAATGGAATGAATGAAGGAAGAAGAAATTTTGCGGAATGCCATTAGTGTTGAGGGGAGGGTGATAGGAATGAATGAAGGAAGCTAAGAAGAAGAATGCCAAATATGAGCTGAATAATAGGGCGCCTATGGGGCCCTATGTTACAAGATAGGGCGCCGTAGGTTACGGCACCCTAATTTTAATATAGGGCGTCGTAGGCCCTGACTTTCTACTTCCCTCACATAGACGCCCCCTGAGAAAGGGCGCCAATTGGGTTAAAAATAGGGCGTAAAAAGTAAATTTTGTAGTAGTGTATGGCTGAAATGGAAGTAACAAGTGTTTTAATGATAAGCTAAAATGATCTAAAGGCTAGGATTAAGTCTTACATTTGCCTTGTAATCCAATGGTTGATGTTTGCCCAACACATGCTCCCCCTTTTTTTTATTTTGGCTGACTTTAATGAGCTATAAACATAAATAAAAATTCGTCCCCACGTGCTAAATTGCAATAGTGACAAGTGTCCCTTAATTATGTACAACTTAGATTGATAAAGTAATTTTGTTCTCATAAATTCTACCACTTATTTGTCATATTTTAATTCTCTTTTTGGTCTTCAAATATGGTTCTTACAAGTGGCATAACACATTTATGACAATTTTGCTCTTGGAAACTATATGTTTCCGAAAATGTGTTTAGGCGATTTTCTGATTGTTAACTTGATTTGAGGTCACCAAAAATTCCCAAAATTCTTTCTGATACTCTCACTTTTTATTTCTTCAAATGGTTTTCCGGAATATCTTTAACCAATTTTTGAAGAAAACCATAATTCGGAGTTTTTTGGATATTTTCACTCTGATCAGGGAAATTGTTTCTCACTTTCTGTCGGAAACAATTTTATAAAATATTAAAATTTTCAAGCTATTTTTCCTTGCTTTAAGATCAGACATTTGAGGCTTTTAGGTATTTTAAATAATCATTTTCTTCTAATTATTTATTTAAATAACCTAAAATTAAATGATCAATAAAATTCCTACAACAGAAACACATGTCATTTTAGCCTAAACTGAGCATCACCTGCTGACCAGTGAATTTTTCTCTATCTGATGGTGGCATAAAAAAATTTTCTGATATTTTTGACAAACTTTGACCAAAATACCTAGTACTTTTTCATAATTACCAAAATGCCCTTAGTCTTTTATTTATTTACCAAATGGCCCCTTAACTTTTGCTTATTTGCTAAAAGCCCTTTCACTTTTACTTATTTGCTAAAATGCCCTTAAATTTCTTTCGAGTTTCCATTTAGTCCTTTGAAAACGATACTTAGTTCCTTAATTTCTAACATAGCACTTTAGTCCTTTATCTTCATACTTTTTCCTTAAATAAACCTTAATACCCTTAACTTCTTTTCCTTCTCTTTCTACTAGGTCTTGATTCAACATCTCTATTTTTCATTTGACCTTTAATTTTGATCACTAAAAGTATGGACATTACAAATAGTATAATAATCTAGTGAATTCTCGTTACTACAAAGTATTATATCAAATCAAGTGATCTGCATTATATAGATTTTGTTATGTAATTTTAATTACATATTATATAAATTAACATATACATATAGGTATCTTTCATGATTCAACGAATCTCAGTAGAGTTACAAATTATATATATAATAAAGGTCAGTAACTAAATTTTAAATTATAATATTTTTTTTGGTACATTGAGAATTCAAATTCAAGTAATATAAAAAGCGATGTATATAACAGTAAATCACACAAGCAAACAAGTGTACTTGATGTATTTATTAGCTAAATTACATGCATACATATAATCTGAAAAGCAAGTCACACAATGACTAGTAGTTGTTATTTATTATAGATTATAGGTTAAAGTGCAAAAATGCCCAGGTTACCAAAAATACATTCAACTTGCAAAAATACACTTGAACAATTAAAATGAGAGTAAAATTATCTTGATCGTTAAATATAAGCTATTACCGTTACATATACAAAAGTAACGATGTTAAGTTAAATTTAATGATCCTACCATTTTGCTCTTGTTTTGAATGTTCATCAGTATTTTCATACCTCTGGAAAACAAAGGGCGCTGGGCTCTTTTGAAGAAAATTATGGGTATTCTTGCATTTAAACAGCACAGATTACACATATATATAATGTAGATGGGAATACATAATGTGTTTTATGATACAAATAATATTGTACGTTATTAATTGAGTTTTTGGTCCACTTTGGTTGGGATTCAAGTGGCAGTGCAAATAGGAGTTCCATCTGCATTGTAAATGATACAACCCGTTGATGCCAAGCAACAGTTGCAAGTAGGAGTGAGGTGCTGATCTCCGGAAGAAGGGCAAGTCATGTATGCTGCTGCATCGTAGCATATCTGTGGGCAGATTTTGGCACTCACCATTCCCACATTCTCATGCAAAACCATAGCACCTACCACTCAAACATATATAACACATTACATGTGTGTGTATAGACACACACACATGGACAGTATATTTTAGTGAAATCAAAACAACACTAAACATACACACAAGAAGAGTATATCTTAGTGAAATCAAAACAACAATAAATCAAGGGTAAATGTGCAATTTTAGCATGAAAGTGTTTTGTCAGAAAAGCATAGTGTGTTTAGGTTTTGAATGGTGAAAAAGTAGATACGATATTTTAAAAATGTTCATTTTTAGCAACCCTGTTAAATTGATTCAAATGTTCGTTGTGAAGTTATATTGAGAACTAGTGGTTCCCACAACAAAAAAGATATGGAAGTTTGGACTAATTGCACATTTTTTAAATGATAGTGTTTACTTTTATATCCTTCAAAATTTAATTTTGCTTACTTTTGCACCATTCAAAACCTAATTGTGACAAATATTCCTGATTTGTTAATAATTGGTAGATAAATAGGAAATAAATGAGCGATTTCAACACATGTCTAAACTTATTTTTCTCATATACTTTAATTAGCAAGATGATTGCCTCGGTCAAGGATTCTGTAAGGCAGTCATTCCATTACAGTAATAGTGGAAAAATCTCATATCTGACGTTAAAAAGAAAGACTTTTATTTTTGCTGTAATGGCCATTTTACACTAGTTGCATAGGAGATGGTGTAGAAAGTGCGACTGGTGTAGAAAGTAATATCTATATTTTCTATAATGGGAAATATATGTTAGACATGTAGCTAAAGACCGATTAAAGGTGAAAAAAGTAAAAAGGGAATCAAAGGAAGGAGATATATGGAAAAAGAAAGTAAAAGGAAGGGTAAAAGCATACTAAAGAGAGGTGTTACAGGTGTCATTTCAAATAAATAAGATATTTGACTTTTGAGTTTTTACACTGGTTTATCACGAAAACAGTGTAAAAGTTACCTTATGTATCAGTTAAATAAGTTGGTGCGAAGCTAATTTGAGAGAGAGTTAATTAGTCAGTCGGTTAAAAATTAGTAACTTTCTTCACTATAGATTGTTTCCTATGCCAGATATGATCACAACTGGTGTGGAAAACACAGTTTATGTAAAACTGATATGTACATTTATCCTCTAAACACAAAAGATTCAGAATATCAGTGCAGCATCAAGTGTGTCATGATCGACATACAAAAGAACAAAAATGTTGAGGGATTCATGAATTATGAACTACTTAATAAAGCATAAAATATTCACTTTATTTATATCAAAGTGAGAAGACGAAAAAGAAACTCGTGCGTTATTGCAATGGACAGATCTAATCTTGGAACTATTTGAAAAAAAAAAAACCAGCAACAGCGAAAGATGCAACAATTGAAAGAATATGGCAAATAGAACAAGAGAAATTAGGGCATGAAGATATAGATATATAGAGACACAGACAGATAGATGCTTACCGAAAGTTAAGAAAAGGGTAAAAATAGACTTGTTGAGATCCATGATTTTCCTTCAACAATATAGATATGTTCGACCTTGTATTTATAGTGACTCTGATACTTTGTATGACTTGGAATCTAAAATAGATATGATCAACACACAATATTTTAACAAAAGATATAAGTGATATGTAACCAAAAGTCAAATGCCAACGAGATTAATTGAACTAAAATTATATCTTATTACAGATATAGTGTGAATTGATCAGCTAAACAGGATGCAATGTAAGCCTTTTTAAATGTTTATAAGAGTGACAAACGAGGGTGGATAAGTGCGGAAGAAGCAAGTCAGTCAGAAAAAAAAAATTAAAACTTTCAAATGTCTGTAAGACTTTTATAAATATCTCCCTTAGATATAACCTGTAGGATGTGAATTGAATGAAGAACTTAGGGTACGCAATCTCCTCTTCATTATATTTTGAGGGCTTTCTTGGCATTTCATCCCCCAAAAAAAAAAAATTAAAACTTTCAAATGTTGATCAGAAGGATTCTCTACCACATTTTTATCTGTTATATATAAATAATTTGTGAGAGAATGGTTCAAAGTTTGACGTGTGATAAACATTCAAAAATAAAAAATTACAAAGAAAAAAGTAAATTATTTTAAATATTAAAAAATAATTATGGAATTTTAAAGTAGCATAACAAAAATTTTATATTGACAATTTATTAGTATTATTCTTTTTTACTTTGTAACATATATCCTCCTATCAAATACAATTATGCTCACATTGTAAGATATTAAATGTGAAAAAAGATTTCAAAAGAAATTTAAATTTTGATTCGTCATAAGGCAATTATTTTGAACTTAACCCAAAAACCAACCCTAGCTCATTGGTAAGAACATCACAAAGGAATCAAGGCCAAAACTATAATAGTAACCAAGTTGATACCTTATTTCGTATCAGAATTCAAAGCTCACCAACGCATTCAGAAAACTTGAAAAATGTAACACATGAGTAGCTAATCATCGACCATACTGCTACCTATTCTATAATTTTGGTGTTTAAATAAGTACTATAATATAGGAGATGGTTAATCTATTTATAATTTTTTCCCCAAAATTATATTTATAATTTTCCCAAAATAATTTGACTGGTATACGTATTGATATATAATAAAAAAATATATAAATATTTTAAGATATAAATTATAATTAAGCAATTTATTTAGCTTTTTTAATCTCTTCAGAAAGTCAACCATCTCCTATAGTAATGACCAGAAAGGTAGTAACATCAAATATTTTTTTTAGCTAAAGATAAAAAACATGATCAACCTAGAGGGATAGTTAAGGAGTTTGGCTAATGCACAGTGATTATTTTAATTCAGCAGCTACATGTGGCTTCACGCCGTTTTATTTAAAAAATTATTTTCATCCAAATGTAGGCATGCCATTCATTTTTTTAAAACAATAATTACGTTTGAATAATGGTTTCCATTAGTGGACTTCCTCTTGTTCATAATTGTTTAACCATTTTTTTTTTTCAATTCTTCCCATGCCATTATGTTTCTTCTATTCTTTTTTCCACCTTTGGTGGATTAGGATAAGCAGATAAGCCCAATCCCACACCATTAGTTTTTTTATTATATAGCCTCTCCTCTGATATTAGGCGTGTTGGTTGAGATTTTTGATCTGATCATAGATGTAAAAAGTCACCTTTTAAATATATACTTTTTATAAATTATTTTTATTTATTGCATATATTAAATGAGTTTTTCATTAATATGGATAATGATTAAAAATGGTACCTTAAAGAAATCAATATAAATTTGTTATAAGTAAATAACTTAAATGAGTTTTTTAATATATGTAATTAGCTACCCAGTTGATAATTTTAGGACTGGAGGAAGTAAATAAAATTTATGAGTTATATTATTTTGCATGTAGGTTGAATAGTTATTCTGATTTATCAACGGCTCGATTTTAAAAATAATTAAATTTTATGGTTGATTAGGGTTGGATCAAAGCCAAGCCATTATTGAACCCCGAACTTGAAATTAAACTAGACCGGGAATTGGAGCAGTTTTAAACAACTGTTTCGGTTTTTTTTTAGCCTAACACAAAAGCACTGAAAAATTTGTATAAAAGAAGTATTGAAAAATTAAATACATATGTAATTAAAAAATAAAATTGGCCAAATCAATAAATGAAATAGACTTTCAGACCATTTGCAATTTAATTGAAAATTTTATATATTTTAGAACTTGTTTAGAAGTCCGGTGATGTATAACTTTTATGGAGTTCGAAGCAAAATCTAGGTTTTGGAGAATAGATTTTTGGGAAATAACTTTTACAGTTTCAAAGGCAAAACCTAGGTTTTGAAAAGGTGATTGTACTTGGGAAGTTATAGTGAGAATAATTTTTACGGATTCCAATGCAAAGTTATAATAGGAAAGGGAAAAGAGAAAAATAATTAATAGATAGTATGAAGAGAAAGAGAAGAGGAAAAAGAGAAAGAGGAAAAATAAAATGATAAAAACAGAAAAGAGAAAATAATTAGGAGAGAGTAAGATTTGACAAGAAAATAACATTTTCAAAATCTATATTTCATCTGCAAAATAGCTTTTATAAAAATGTGATTAAATCTAGGTTTCTAAACGGACTTCTAGAGAGTCCTTAGTCATTGACAATTAGATTAAATATGGATTTGCGTGTGTGTATTATACATTAGATTAATTACACACACACACACACACACATATATATATATATATATTATACATGCATATAATTATTTTATATTCGATTTTAATTTAATTAGTAAGTTCTCAACCCAATTTACACTTTTACAGTCTCTAGTGGAAGGATCTTTGGGATGAATTAGATAGCTTGGTATCTTTGCCTGCTTGCAAATGTGATAACTCCCAAATTTAATCCAAGACTCTCCAAGAGCAAAGGTTATTTCAGTTCTTGACGGGGCTGGGTAACTCATATCATCAGGTTCGGAGTCATATACTATTACTTTCTTCTCTGCCCTCCATCAACCATGCGTATTCCTTGGTTTCCCAGCATAAAGCGTAGCACACCTTTGCTACTACTAGCTCCATTCCTTCACCAGAGAGCAATGCTATGACAATATGAGGTGGGGGCCCTGGACGTGGACGAGTGAGTGCCCCAGGCAGAGGGAATCATGCTAATCCTACTGATGAATGTTCTTATTGTCATCGTCAAGGACAGAAAAAGGAATAATGCTTCCATCTTATTGGTTTTCCTCCCAATTGGAGGCCTAGAAAACTGAAAGGATAAATAAGTCGTGGGAATTCTCAAGAAATTGCAGGTGTTTCAACAACTGTCCAACCAACTTTGATTCCACAACAATATGAAACACTCCTTAATCTCCTTGCTAAAGAGTCAAAGAGTGACAAGCCTCATGCCACTGAGACCAAAGTAGGAGTAGTGGGTTATGTTATTGTAGGATTTGACCAAGAGGGGTGGTGAATTGATCACTTTTTAAAATTAAAATCACAATGCACATAATTAAAACAATGTCACCGAGTTAGCAGAGAGAAGATGGACAAGAAAGATTTATCCTGGTTCGGTCCTCTTGACCTACGTCCAGTCCTTAGAGCGCCTATGAGATTTCTCAATCCACTATCTGCAACAACAGAAGGCTTTAAGCCCGTAGAATGGTAAATCACTCCCCTTACACTTTTCATTAAAACATAGTGCCTCACTCTCTGTTTTCTAACTCAAATTCAGCCTGACTAACTCAAGGCCCCAACCTTGAGTTTCTCACTAACTTATAATAAAGAGTGGCTCAATGAACTCTCTCTCAAGAGTGGATAGCAATTACTGAAGCTAAGAAAAATGTAATCAATGAACTACAGAGGATTGTTGAACGTAATAAATGTTGTAAGCTTTCGTATGTTGTTCTCTGTTTTCTTCATCATGAATGCTCAGGTATTTATAGTTGAGTTGAAATAATTAGCAATTGGAGATATTAATGTTTCCGTTACACTCAATTTCGTTCTCTATTAATGAGCATTAAATGCATCCGAGCTTTACTTACGTTTGAACAACAGCATCAGTGATTGTTGAAGCTAAGCTGGGGACAAAATGAGTTATTCCCATACCTGTTTAATAAGTCAACCATTAATGCATTTATGAGTGCAATTGGTATTCAAAAAGCCGTTACATAAATAAGGAAAGATTTTGCAAAGCATAAGCGAAGCTATCAGATAAATTTCAATGCTTGAGTATTGCAATGTAAATTTCAAAGAAAAGCTCAAAGCTATTGCTAATTGCTGAAGCATAGATGAAAGTATTTGAAAAATGATCTCGATGCTCAAGTACTGAAACATAATGCTTCTAGCATGGGAAAGACTTTTGCCAATAAATCAGGTCAATGCTTGAGCATTGGATCTCAATACTTGAGTACTAACTATGCTTTTGAAATTTGCTTGAGCATTTAGTGCAAGCAGAGAAGGAATAACATGTTTCAAAAACTTAACACTCGTGCACTAGATCATGGTGCTCAAGCACTGTGAGTACTGCATGTAACACTCCTTATTTTCCCCTACAGGCTTCATATTAGATCACTATTAAACCACTTTAGGGCCTTGGATAACTCAAATTGACCAAAGAAGTGGAAATAAAATTTTCAAAATGGAGTTACTATTCATTTGGTCCATTTCTAGATTTCTGGCCCAACTTTGAAAAATCATAACTAATTCTAGAAAAATCGAAATTGAGTGGTCCAAATTTATATTTGAAGCTTATTAAGTGATCTATAGGAGAAAACTACTTACTGGTTTCGAAACTTGCCCAATCGATACAGTTAATTCCATGAATATCACTGTTCATTTGGTAACTTTCCAGTTTTTCCAGATTTTTCTCTTAATTTTGGAAAATCATAACTCTTTATCTACACATCCAAATTTAGCAAAATTTTGCTCATTTTAAAGCTTAGGATGTGGAGTATTTGACTGGAAAGTTTCAAGTCATTTGGACTTTGTTTACTATTTTTCATCGTCACTTGAAAAAGGGTAGATTCTAGGGTTGTTGGAACCCCCTTACTTGAAACTTCAATTTTCTTTAAAAATTTACCAAAACTCTTTTTTGGTTAAAACTCAACATCTAGCAATGCATGATTACTTATCTAAATTCCTTAGCATTTTAGTATGTTCTCATGCATATATTGGCATTTATCTACTTACTCTATCAAGTAGAGGTTTAAGATTACATAACTACATCAATATTCAAACATAAAGTTCCAATCATGCCATATAAAATTCCACAAGCAAGAGCATCATCTTCACTCATCCATAACTTTACCCTTACCCTTTCCTTGAGCTTGTACCTACATGGTTGGTTGGGGGATAATGAGATTTTTGGAAATTCCAGTAGCAAAACTTTCTAACACACATGATAAAATTGCATGACAACTTTCAATATAAGCGTGAATTCATAAAAGTGCAACATGTATCAATGAAATGCATATGGCCATAGCATACAAAAGCACATATTTACACTTTCAATCATCACAAATTTTCAACACAAGTCATGCATAATTCATACACATTTTCAAAGCAATCAAGCTTAGGGTTAGAAGGTCTTGCTACCTTGTGTCTTTAGCATTTCCTTGAGATTTGAACCTCTCTTGATGGCCTTTCACAGTGGCTTGAGAATGGTATCAGAGCAAGGATTTGCGCTTTTACGCATTCTCTTCGGTTTGGTGAGTTGAGTTTAGGTTTTACATGTTTAGGAAGTACCCATTTGTTTTATATGATGTCGTTTCTGTGGTCTGTAGAAACTAAAATTTCTAATATATCTTCTAGCCATTTACCTGACAATTCAGTATATCCTAGTAATGATACACCTTTGCATGCAAAATTTATTCCTTTTACTGCTTTAGGAGATACCTGTCTTTGTGAACATAAACAACTTAATTGGAATAATGGATATATGATTTCTAAGATAGGAGATTTACCCTCAAAAAGACTTTTTGATATCTTAGGACATATAAACACTGTAGATGAAGAACAAAAAGAATCTGAATTTCTTAGATTAGATTTAAGAGATCAAGCACAATTAGGACCATATTTAGATATGACTAGATTTAAAAATCCTTTTCTTTCTTTTAGAGAACCTATACATAGTAAAATTCAATATACTTTAAATGATTTAGAAAAAGTCAAAGAAAAACTTGAAATTTTAGAACAAAAAATAAACAAGATATTAGATATTTTAGGATATAAACATAATACGGAAATAGAGATGAAAGAACAAAATGATGAAATATATGCAACATGAATAATATAAGTCAAAATCCTAGTGTTCAAACACTTAATACGGACTTAACAATTATAAACAAAAATATTCAAGAAACTTATAAAAGAGTAGAAGATTTAGAACCTAAAATAGAAAATATGGAATTAAGAATTTTACAAAGATTTAATGAATTATATAAAAAAGAAGTAAATAGT
>JANTPZ010141955.1:0-24360 GCA_025593235.1 Vachellia pachyceras
TGATAAGCCACTTTGAGATGGCATTCATAGAGGAATAAAATCTCCATTTGGTTAAACATACGCATATATATAACTTGTCTTATAAAGGAAAAAGACTTTATACAAATTTAATTGCCCTCAACAATATAATTCAGGACATAAAAAACGCCCTCAGCAGTTTACAGAATCATTGACCTAATTAACTCCAAGTCCCCACTACTCATCATTGAGATGAAATTTAAAAATAAGGGGGAAAAGCACATACAGACATTATTCACTGATATAAGAATATCAATCTGGTGCAACATGTTCATTAACACAGAAATCAACAATTGACATTCAGAACAATATAGCTTTGATTAGAATACCTTCTTTAATGCAAGTTCATTGTGGCGACGGAGTGAAGCCCCAGCTGAATGTGCAGCTCTGCCAGTAGCATCTTTAGATGACTGTTTTTTCCCTGCCTTGGCCCTCACAACATATCTACACAAGCACAAACTAATATTTATAATCCAAATACAATTTCTAAGTGACCAGAAGTAGAAATAAAAATTTATCAAGGATGATGTCAAAAAGCCTAGCTGGTCCTCAAGCAAATAGGCAGCCAAATCGGTAACTCAGCCCTAACCCTCATTTGCAAGTCAATTATATGGTTACAAAAAACAATGATTAATCACATCTAAGAATGAATTCTGTTTGGTTAAACGAACAGAAAAGGGTAGGGGAAAGAGAAAGGACCACTTGAAACAATTACAAACATCAGCTTGGACAGAGACTCTACAACATAAAGCCTGCACTTCACAATCAACAATAAAGTACATTATTCATCATAACAAGACATGTTGAGGGAGCATTTGTAAGGCCAAATGGCAAGATCTGAATTTGTAATTACTGGAATAAGATTTGGATGCAGTCTTGCAAATGACAATTGGGCTGATTCTTATCCAATGATATTGTTAGAACCCTTTTTGCAAAATTAGGACAGTACATGAAAAGGGAAAGATAACTTTTGATGGTCCACACTTTGACTTACCATTTGGAAGAAACAAATGGAAAATAGGGTGGCTGTAGTATGGCTATGGTCAAAGCCTATAGGTAGGGGATTGTGAGGGTCATAATTTAGGACTATAAATCTTCCATTTGGTTTAGCAGGAGGCAGAAGAGAATTTTGAAGAAATATTGGCTAAGGGCTAAGGCCTTTGGAGTGGAGAGTGCCAATCCTCTCGAAAGATTGGCAAGCTTGTGACTATGTTCTCAATTTATGTGTTGTGAAAGTTGTATTTCGGTGTGTGCTTGTGTTTTTTGTTCATTGTGATTGTTTATGTTGTAATATGTGACTGTAATAGTTATTTTATTATTAATATTAAGCATTTGTGTTGTTATTTTCTAATCTTTTCAGTCTTGTTAAAAGCTTGTCAGCATTAGGGTTACATCAGGTATCCACCAAAGAAAACAAGGTAGCTTCATTTACTTAAATAAGCCATTAATCAATGTTATGAATTGGACACCTATCAGAAAAAACCTCTCGAAATTGTCCTTCTTAGGCAGCAAAACAGACAAGAAAGTGGACTTCAACTAGGTCAAATTAATCACACTTCCAAATGGTCAGTTAATGATTGTTCAATTTCTGTTTTTGGAAATGTTTGTAGCCTTTGAATGTGGAGACAGAGGAATACAGCAGCACTGTGAGTGAAACAAGAATAATATTTTAGGCTGAACAAGTACGAATTTAAAAGGCTTCGAAGTGTCCAATGAATCAGGAGTTGATTTTGATTAATAATATTGAGCCATGGGATGCGAATCAGTCAATTTACATCATGGACTATAACAAAACTTGAATTCCAAAGATTTCTCTTTCGTTCTCAAGGGATAGCATAGCACTCCCAAGTAACTTTCTGAAATAAGAATTCAGATGTGGCGATGTGCCTAAAACGAAAATTGACACACATAACTAGTTGCTACAAATTGATCAAACTCCCAGCATATCTCCACACACTAATGCACATGATCTACTAAGTTCACATTCATACGAGCTTTACAATCTTAATTTGCATTACATCATATGCATGTCAAGCAGAAGCTCAGTTTTGATAATTACAATAGCCAAGGCTTTGTGCAAGGTTGTAAGGTTGCATATTCACTCACATATACACAGATCATGTATGCCCCCCCACAAACTGCCTCAAGAAAGCATAGACCATAAATTGTAATTACATTTCCATACCATCAAATATTAACAGACGTGTCTGCTAAATTTCTAACCTGTGGAATGTCTTGTGAGCCACAAGCTCATCACCATCAAAGACACAGCCTGCAAAGTGCCCACCAGACGCAAGCAGCACAATCCTCAAGAGAGATTTATTCCTGGGTTCAAGAGTCAAAGACTCCAACCTCTCGGTCACTTCATTCTCATTCAGTACATTCTCACCCATATTCATCATTAAGCACTTCCAAACAGAAACTTTCTCCCCTGTCGCAAGGCAGATATATAACTTTTGCCTAAAACTTTCGCTTAATTTCTTACGAAATTCATTTGGTCTCTGATTCTCAATTTCGTTATCATCATCTTCTGATCCTGATATACTCGAAACATCATAGTCTTTAATAGAATCAGATGTCAACAACTCAAAATCTTCTTCCTTAATGATATTCTTACCAGCAATTGTCAACTTCACCTGTGATCATTATTCAATCAGCAAAAAACATAGACGTTAGAAGGGAAGTAAATTGAAACAGAACAACTACCATTGTCTTTTAACAATAAAATTAGAGGGAAATTTTCTTCCCAGTAAAAAGGGCAACTTCAACTCTTTGAACTAACATATAACTACTAAGTTCCCAAAACAAACATATGAACCAAATTGCAAATCCACACACCAATCAATAAATTTTTTAATTATGTCCTTCAGGGGGAACGAATCCAGATTTGTATTTTAAAAAAAACGAAAATGTAGATTTTACCCAAAGAATATAGGAAAGAAGATACTCTGGAAGTAGATGCTGACAATTAAAATTGTCGAAAATTAAAAACGCACTGAAAATCTTTCTTACATTGAACCGATGAATATCCGATTTGAAATGCAAACGCTGGTCTTGAAGGGACTCAAATTGAGCCTTGCAAATATTGCAAGTCCACCTGAGCATTGAAACCACGGCGTCTTGAGAGCCATTAGCGTCGTTCTCAATGGGGTGAAGGGTTTCGTGAACTGAGTCATTGCAATTCTGAAGGTTGTCGGAAACGGACAATTGAGGAGAAGCAAGGAGGCGACAGGAATGGAAAAAGTCAGCCGGGAGTTCGAATATCGAACGGTATCGTTTCTCCAGGGAATTTGCTGCTGTCGACTTTGTTACACTCTGAGCAGGAAGATCATCAGTCGCCATAGTCGTCGAAAGCAGTCTGAGGCAAGTATGAGCGGCGGGTAAAATTAACTCTTGCCTTTGTTACATTTCGGATATGAAGCGCCAGCTCGCGAGACGATTGCCACAGGGAATGGAACGTAAAAGATTCGGTAGATATACAAGAGAGCCTGCATTCTCTTCATTTGGCAAGATGAGTTTAGGTCATAGGAAGTACCGGGTTGTTTTATACGATGTTTCTCTTGTATGTTGAAACAAAATTTTTTTTGATATATCTAATAAAGATTTACCTGAAAAATTCGGTATATCCTAATAATAATACACTTTCAACTACAAAATTTATTTCATTTACTGTTTTAGGAGATACATGTCTTTCTGAGCATAAGCAACTTAATTGAAATAATGGATATATGCTTGAAAAATAGGAGTTACCCTCAAAAAGACTTTTTTATATTTTGGGACATATAAATACTGTTGCAGAAAAAGATAAAGAAGTTGAATTTAATAAAATAAATCTAGAAGATCAATTACAATTAAAACCTTATTTAGATATACCGCGTAAATAAATCCTTTTATTTTTTATTGCGAACCTATACATAATAAAATTCAATATATTTTAAATGATTTAGAACAAGTGAAAGAAAAATTTACATTATTAGACCAAAAGATAAATAAAATATTAGATATCTTAGGATATAAACCTAAAATGGAAATAGAAATAATAGAACAAAATGATGAAGTATATACAATATGAATAATATAAATCAAAATCTTAGTGTTCAAATTCTTAATACATATTTAACTATTATAAATCAAAATATTCAATAAACTTATAAAACGATTGAAAATTTAGAACCTAAAAATAGATAACCTTGAATTAAAAGTTTTACAAAAATTTAATGAATTATTATATAAAAAGGATAAAATAAATATTGAAACCAAAGATTTAATAGGCAAACCTAAAATTAATGAACAAGCCTTTATTCAAACATTTAATAAAGGACTATATAAACCAGTAACTAAAACAGTTTTTACTATTGAAACATCTGAAAACTTAAATCAATATGAATAAATAGAAGAATTAATGGATACCTTTGATTTAACTGAACAAGAAATTAATAATCAACTTAAAGAATTAATAATAGAACATGAAAATGAAGAAGTATTTACGAATACAGAAACAGCTGAATCCTCTAAAGGAAGAAATCCTCCGGAACAACCTACAAATGATTAATATGATTATTTAGGAACTATTGGAGATAAATTTGCATATAATTATTATAGAGAACACGAACCATATTAGTATAAACACAAAGATAATCCAAAATTAGATATTCCTAAAAGCATAAGAAGAAATGTATATTCAGCAGAACAAAGACTTTTAAGCTTAATTTGTGACGAAATCCTACCGAAAATATAAAAGAATGGGTCAAGAGTACTTTAATTTCTATAATAAAACATATTATACCCCAATCCATTATAAGAGCCTATATAAGACAAATATTAATAGGAAATGAAGCGTAATGGTATGAAAGACTACCTGCAGAATTTAAAAATGCTTTATACTCTATGGAAGTAGATGCTTCGAATCTACACAAAACAAAGCTATACAAATACTAAAAAATTTTGAAATAGTATTAAGAAATAATTTCTCTAGAGACTACGTTTTAGGAAATCAAGAACAAACACAGAGAGAAAGAATAAATAGAAATAAATATAATATAATAAATCTAAGTATATATAAAATTGACAATTAAAACTTAAAGCTTATATTTAGGAATTTGAAAATTATTATTATAAAATAGATAAACAAAATTCTACAGAGGATCAATATTATTTAGACTTATTTTATCAAAAATTACCTTATCCGTTAGGACAAGATATGCTAGAACATTACAATAATGTAATAATAAAACAACATCAAATGCAACAAGGTTTTGTAGATACTTTAGTACATAGAAAAATAGCTTCATTTGATTACCTTAATAAAAGATGTACAGAAGCTAGAAAAATAAAACTTCTAAACAAATGAAAAAGAAAGGAACAAACTTTGGAATAGACTGCACAAATTTAGAAAGACCCGAACATTATGGATGTGATATACCTCATTATAGAAAGAAATATAAAAACGAAAGAAATACCCAAAATTAAAAAATTTTAAAAATATTAATGAGAAAAAAACCATATAATAAAAAATATATTTCAAAAAGAAAATATTGGAAAAAAAGAAAACAACTTAAAACTAAATCTAAAAAAGGAATTAAAACATGTAAGTGTTATATTTGCGGAACTGAAGGACATATTAGCCCTAATTGTCCCCAAAAAGATAAACAAAGTAAAAGAATTAATCTACTAGAAGCTTTTCCTGAAATAGAACCTTTTGAATATTTTACAGAAAGTGAACCTGAAAGTTATATTTACTTAAAACTGATAGTGAAACTAAAAACTTAAAAAATTTTGATATTTGGATGATAAATGAAGAAAACAACGAACAAGAAAATTCTGAACAAACTCATATACAAAGCTTTATTTCACCATTAATTGAACAACATACTTGTCCACCCTTTGACGTAAATCAATGGCAAAAAGCCATAAAGGAATACTCAAGGCTTACAACTAAAGAAGTTTTTCCACAAAATTTATTACAGTTACCAAATCCCTTTTTAAAAACAGTAAAGCAAAAAGGACATATTTACTATCAAATAAGTCAAAATGTCCTATTGATATGAGTCAAAGTAATGGAACTACTAGAATTCCTTTAACTAATGGAGAATATATTAACAAGGAACTTAGAAAAATACCTAATAATAAAGAAATTATAGAATTATATATAGGAGCTATAGAAATTCTTATTAAAGCATATTTTAGAGAAGGAATTGACACTCCAATAAATTATAGATGATTAGAACACGCAACCTTAGGAGTAATTCAAGGAAATTTAATATATCAAAAGATAAAATTTAAAATTTATTCAAACTTTACCGTAAGTCTCATTGATAACTTCATACAGAAAAGTATAATGAATTATTAAAACCAAACTTAATGAAAACCGGAGGAAAAGTTATAAGTATTCAAGCTACAACAGCTTAAGCTTTGACAAATCATCACACTATATATAGTTCTCAAGCGGGAAAAACTATTATACCTCCACCTATGACACCAATACTTAATGTTATCCCTAGAACTATTATACCCATAACTATGCCTTATTCTTTATAAATAGAATTAGATAATACTAAATTATATGAAAAAAATGTTATTAGGTAAATTGGAACCAAAAATTGAATATTCCAACATACCAAGAAGAAGATCGCTATATTTACAAACCAACCCTTCCTTAAAAATTTCAACTAATAATTTACAAAAAAAACAATATTCTTATTTAAAATTAGAAATATTATTAGAAACTGAATGGATTACAAAGATATTTGAAGTATGTCTTACTGAACCAATGACTTTTGTTACACCAGACTTAATAGCACAAAATGAAAAAATCATAATTAGACTTAATAAATTAGATCAATCTATATAAAGTATTCCTTGTAAACAATCTACTACTAATATTCTTGGATTATCATTTTTTTATAAACATAAACCTTATAAGATATTAGAAGATAAAATTATTTTAACTTTAGCCAACAAAGAACAAATAAGACTTGAAAAATTTTAAATGTCAAATCATGAAAATATTCAGCACTAAATAGAGAAAGTATAAAATGAATATTTAGAAATTCTCAAATAAAGCAACTGAATCAAATAAATAATACTAATGATATTGCTGATTTACCTTATAAAAATCAAATCCAAAAAATGAAATTAAAAGAATATAGAATAAGAATAAAAACTGTGCCAAAATTTAAAATCAAAGAAAAAAATGACTAATAAAATTATAACGTTAAGCGTGACACCTCATATTTTCCCCCTATTTACTTATTTTAGATCACTTATGAATCACTCTTGCACTTTGGATAACTCAATTTGGGCTTTCTATGTGAACCTTAAACTTTCAAAAATGGAAAAAAATGTGGTTACTGTTCACATGCCTTTTTTCCAGATTTTTGGCCCAACTTTGAAAAATCATAATTAATTCTAAAAAATCGAAACTGAGTGATTCCAATTTCTAAATTTCGCTTATTAAGTGAAATATAGGGGAAAAATACTCATTGGTTCCAATTCTTGCCCATTTGATACATTTTATTCAAAAACCACATACTGTCCGAAATGGTTCACTTCAGTTTTCCAGATTTTACCTCAACCTTTGGAAAATCATGTCTCTTAACGTACACATCCAAAATTTGAAAACTTTATATAATTTTAAAGCTTAGGATGTGTAGTTTTTGACTGGAAAATTTCAGCCCATTGGGAGCTCGTTTACTATTTTTAACTGTTACTGGAAATAGATTCATTTTTTAGGGCCTTTGGAACCCCTTTAGCTTTGAAAACCAATTTTCTTAAAAATTCACCAAAGCCTCTTCTTGGTTCATTAACCTACCTCTAACATGCATGATTATTTCTTTACCATCCTTGGTTACTTTTAGCTCATTTTCATGCATGCTTCATCACCCATCCACATAATACCTTTGAAGAGGTTTAAGTTACAAACATGACAACAACTTCAAGAAAGTATGCATCTTAACCATTTACACCAAAAACATGCAAGCAAAACATCATCTTCAAGCATCATTAACATTTTCCTTACCCTTGCTTGAGCTTGCACCTACATGGTTAGTTGTTAGATAATGAGATTTTGACATCCCAATAGCAAAACTAACTAAACAAAAGTATTGTGAATATGCATGTAACAACCTTTTAACAAACATATGAGCATGTGACATGTGATATGTTCAAACAACATTTTTATATGCATATGGCCATAGCAATCAAGATCACATTTCATACTCATCATTCACTTCATTCATCACAAAAATCATGCACCATTCACAACAAAGTTTCATAAAACATAAGTTTGGTTTAGTAGTCTTGCTACCTTTGTAAAGCTTCTCCTTTTTTAACTTAACTCCAAAGTTCTTTAGGATCCCTTCCAAATGTGCTCTTGAAGATCTTAAAATCCTAAAAATCATGGTATAAGATCTATGTAAATACACTACCAACAAGTTGCCATACAACTTTGTAAGATAATTAAGAGCATTCGATCTGATCAAGGAGGCGAATATTTGAGCCAAGAGTTTGTTGACCATCTTAGGAGTTGTGGGATAATCTCACAACTCACTCCTCCAAGAACCCCACAATGGAATGGAGTTTCTGAAAGGAGGAATCAAACTCTTTTAGATATGGTTCGATCTATGATGAGTCAAACATATCTTCCACCTTCCTTTTGGGGCCATGCACTGGAAGCAGTTGCGTTCACACTGAATCGTGTTCCATCTAAGGCAGTTGAAAAGACACCATATTAGATATGGACTGGAAAGAAACTGAGCTTGTCTTTTCTCAAGATTTGGGGATGTGAGGTCTATGTTAAATAGCAAGCCTATGATAAATTATTAAACAGATCCTCTAAATGCCTTTTCGTGGGGTATCCCAAGGAAACAAAGGGATACAATGTCTATAATCCCACTGAACACAAAGTGTTTGTTGTTCGAAATGGTGTCTTTATAGAAAGAGAGTTTATCTCTAAAAGAACCAGTGGGAATAAGTTGCATCTCGAAGAAGTTCAAGAATCTCAAGGCCCCACAGAGCCACTGATGGAAGATAGAGAAGATTTACAAGATGTTGTTGAGCCTCTTTAAGTAACATAAAACCTATGAAGGTCTGATAGATCATGACAACCACCTTAGAGATATGGTTTTCTGGTTACTGGGAGTCATGATGTGTTGCTCATTGAACACAATGAGCCAACCACCTATCAAGAGGCTATAGTAGGACCAAACTCTGACAAATGGCTATATGCCATGAAGTCTGAAATGCAATCCATGTATGATAATCAAGTATGGACCTTGATTGACCCACATAAAGGTGTAAAAACCATTGGGTGTAATTGGGTTTTTAAAGAGAAAACCGACATGGATGGCAATGTCAATATCTTCAATGCAAGACTGGTTGCAAAAGGATTCACACAAACTCATGGTGTTGACTATGATGAAATCTTTTCCCTAGTAGCGATGGCCAAGGCAATCAGAATCCTTCTTGCTATTGCAGCATATTATGACTGTGAAATATGGCAGATGGACGTTAAGACAGCTTTCCTTAATAGAAAGCTACTTGAGGATGTGTACATGATACAACCTGAAGGATTTGTGCGTTCAAAGGACTCTGGTAAGGTATACAAGCTTCAACGGTCCATTTATGGATTAAAGCAGGCATCACGGAGTTGGAATCATCATTTTGATTAAGTAGTCAAAGAGTTTGGCTTCATTCAAAACAATGGATGAACCTTGTGTTTACAAGAAAGTCAGTGGGAGCACAGTTGTATTCCTGGTGCTTTATGTTGATGACATCTTACTCATTAGGAATGACATTCCTACCTTGCAGAGTGTCAAGTCTTAGTAAGGAAAGTCATTTTCAACGAAAGACTTGGGCGAAGCCAATTACATCATAGGGATTAGGATCTATAGAGATAGATCCAAAAGACTTATAGGCTTAAATCAGAGTACATATATAGACAAAATACTGCATAGGTTCAGTATGCAGGATTCAAAGAGAGGGTACATACCCATGTCTCATGGAACCCTTCTCTCAAAGGATCTATGTCCAAAAACACTGGATCAGAGAAATCGCATGACTTAGATTCCATATGCCTCAGCTATTGGATCGATTATGTATGCCATGTTATATACTCGACCGGATGTCTCATTTGCCTTGAGTATGACCAGTAGGTACCAGCAAGATCTAGGTAAGGGTCACTGGACTGCCGTTAAGAATATTCTTAAGTACTTGAGAAGGACTAACAACTTATTTTTGGTATACGGTGGTTCGGATGATGAGCTCTGTGTTACTGGTTACATAGATGCGAGTTTTCAGACTGACCAAGATGGCTCTAGATCGCAGTCAGGATTTGTATTCCTATTGAATGGTGGTGGAGTAAGCTGAAGAGCTCTAAACAAAGTACAGTAACTGATTCTGCAACGGAAGCCGAGTTTATAGCAGCATCAGATGCAGCAAAAGAAGCCGTTTGGATTAGAAAGTTCATTACTGAACTCGGGGTGGTTCCTACCATCTCAAATCCAATAGATTTGTTTTGTGACAACAACGGTGCTATTGCTCAGACCAAATAGCCCATATCACATCAAAGGACTAAACATATACTCAGGCATTTCCACCTTATCAGAGAAATTAATGATAGAGGTAACATCAAAATATGCAAAGTTCCTAGAGAAGATAATATCGCTGATCCTCTTACCAAGCTGCTTGTACAAGCAAAACATGAGGGTCATGTTAGGATAATGGGAATTAGAATAATTAATGATTGTACCTAGTGCAAGTGGGAGGATGTTGGAAATTGTGCCCTAGGGCCAATCATTGTACTTCGCACATTATTTATTTTAATGAATTTTCTCCATTTAATTATCATAAACTTTGCGTGTTTATTATGATAATTGCATCCATGGGCAAATTATGAATATTGTCCTAAATGTCCCTGGTCAGTTATCTATGTGGGAACAAAGATACAGCAAGACCAACATGACTTTGATAAGGTATGGAGATACAAGTCAAAGTCATAGGCACGTGTAAGAGTACAAGGTGCTGGACTGACCCGTTATGAGAAAGCTACATGGATTAAGTCATTAGCTTATCTCATATGTAATCACGTCACAATGCCCTTCGACCTAAGATCATCATGGATTCCTACATGAAAGTTGTTAAGCTTTGACCTAGTCAAAAATCATCTTTGACCGGGTGATGATAAAGGCTATGATCGAGCTTAGGGGTTTCATGTGGAGGAATGTGAGTGATCAAGATAGGATTTCTCCCTCACATTAGTTGAGAGATATTACTGGGCCCCTCGATGAGTGAGTCAGAGAAATGTATGGCCATACTGTAACGGAAATGAGTTTTTGTTTCTTTAATCAGACTACTCAGGGATCGAGAAAGTAATGGTCGGGAACAGGAGGATGACATCATCTATGCCTCATCCTTGACTGAAATATGGCGTGACAAAAGGGACGTGATGTGGTTGCATAAAAGGTTGCATCGTGTTAACGATCCCCGTATAATTTATGTAGTCGTAATGTCTTGCTAGAGACCGCTTGTGACTTGTGGGCTAATATTAAGTTTAGCCCACTGCCAACTTTATATGGGCCTATAGGGTCGCACGCAAGAACAGCCCAACATAAGCTTATTTCTATGGTTTATTCAAATTTTAAATATATGTGTATATATGTTGAAATTTGAAATTGCACAATATTATATAAATAATATTTGTGTGTGTTAGTTTAATTTATTTGATAAATTAAACAACTAATGTCAATTTAATTTATGAGGATAAATTAAATCTGTTGGTTGATTTTTTGGATTAATTAAATGGATATGAGTTGATCAGATCAATTTAATTCAAGTTAAGATTGCAAAATTCGAATTTAACATTTTGAATATTGAATTTCGAAATTCAAGATTGGATCTTGAACATCTTTTGAAATTTGAATTTCAAGATTAGATCTAGAATATCCTTGAAATCCAAAATTCAAGATGAGATCTTGAATATCTTTTGAAAATTTGAATTTTAAGATTAGATCTAAAATATCTTTGAAATTCAAAATTTAATATTAGATCTTGAATATCTTTTGAAATTTGAATTTCAAGATTAGATCTAGAATATTCTTCTGAAATTAAAATTAAAATTTTTCAAGATTAATAAAAGATTAATCTTTTATTATGATGTACTCTATGAGCTTTGTAAATATAAGTGCTCGTGGACATAAGAATAAAAAAAATCCAATTTTCGAAATTGAATCCATCCTTGAGCCAAGAAACCATATAGAGAGAGTGGAGCCAAGAGGCACTAGCAAGCTGCTATTGTTGGAGACTGTTCGCGTGGATACCGGTAGAGGGAGGCGATTGAAAGAACGTTGGCTCCTCGTGATCGAAAGTAAGAACGCGGGACGTTGTGGAACCTGAAGAGATCCAGACGCAAAGCAAGAGACAATCTTGAAATGCAAAAGTTACGCCTTCATCTCCTCGATCTAAACGCCTTTGACAGATCCATATTTGGGATTGGAAAATCTTAAATTCCGCTGCGTGTACGCCCTAATTCCAACAGAAAATAGGTGTTACACTTAGTGGTATCAGAGCATAGGTTTTGGGTAACTTATGTTCGTTATGCACCCACAGTGATACTAGTTATGCAGTATTATTGCATTTTATGTGAAGTGATTGATGAGCGCATTGCTTGCATTATGATGTGAGTTGGATGAATTATTTATCTATTTGTACTTTGAATGGATGTATGTGCGTAGATGAGCATGAATAGTAGAAGTTTCGAAGTTACACAACCTTTATTCTCGGACCCCAAGGATATGTACGTCGATGCATATACATCCGAGTAAGCATGCTCTTAGAACTATCCGTCAACCAGGGTGCAATCTTTGATAATAATTTAGATGTTGAGATAGAGTCACCTTGGATAGAAGAAGAACCGGATCCTAAGATGGAAAAAGATTGTTAGTCGGAGCCAATCGTAGTTGTACCTGTAAGTGTAGCCAGCCCAGCTAAGGAAAACCTCTAGGAGGAGATGTCTTAGGGACGGGATCTAACGCCATGGAGTAGGTGAAGGACTCGACCATAGTGAGTGAGGCTGTGGTAGTAACTAATGTTGATGACGAGTACGATTTAGCTAGGGAGATATATCTGCGTAGTATCCTATCAGCTCATGCCAGAGAGCACGGGAGTATATGTCCCCAACAGGATGCAGTTATTACTTGGTATGGACAGCTAGGGCTAAAGAAGCCTATGACCTCGAGCAAGGGTCCCAGAACGTAGTGACAATTGATGAGTGGATAAACACTGTAATGGCAACTATCCCAGACCTGGAACTTCAAAGAGAGGTAGAGCGCCATATTCTCTTTCTCCCTATTCCCAATTTCGCTATTTTCCTTAACAGGCTCGAGGACCTTGTTTTGGAAATGTTTCCAAAGAATTAAATGACGAGGTGTCATAGATATTTTGGTATGCCTGGAAAAATTAGAATTTCCATAGGCAAAGTGAAACTTTTTGTAAGGGGGAAACTTTTTGTGTAAAGATGCTATGATGAAACCATATGTTAGCTACGATCAGGTGTAAGAAATGTATCTATGAATATATATATATATATGAAATGCTATTTTGAGTAGTAGCATAGCGAGTATGGATTTAAGCTGTGATTTTAATCTAGTTGTTCATTTCTAGAGGGTTAAAAGATCACAATGGTGAGAACCCATGGAAATCCGAATAGGGAAGGACAAGGAGGTCGCCCTAGACCAGATGACCTTATGCAAGAAATCTTGAGAAGGTTAAATGAACAACAGCAGTTTATGGAATAGCTAAGAGCTGACCAAGCTCGCCAAGAGTAGGAAAGCATAGCCGAAAGACTATTTAAGCAGCAATATTAGCCGCATTAGCTGCTTAGAATCAGAATGTTCCTTAGCAACCTCCTCAGCCAGAGCCTGAGCAAATCCATGATCCCCCGCCAATCCGAGTTGTCAAGCCGGAGGATAAAGATGAGGTTCAACAGTGGGTTAGCAAGTTTTGCAAGCACAACCCACCCATGTTTGAAGGATCTTTAAATGTTCAAGTCAATGAAAAGTGGATCACATGGCTTGAAATGATTTTCAATGTCCCTCCGAAGTAAAGGCATAGCTAGCTATGTACAAGTTGGAACAAGAGGCAGATTGGTAGTGGATTAACACTGAGCTAATCCTGTAGGCAAGGGATACCCCTGTTACTTGGGAAGTTTTCCTGGATCAGTTCAATCAAAAGTACTTTCCAAGTCTATACAGGATGAGAAGGAGGTTGAGTTCTTTATGTTAAGACAAAATAACAAGGAATCATTTGACGAATACTTGGCTAGGTATTTGCAGCTGTCTAGATACTCGACGTATCTTCAGTGTACTCATGATGAAGAATGGAATACAGAAAGGATGCTAAGGGGTTTGAAACCAACTCTAAGAGAAAGAGTCACCCCGATGAGGATAACAACCTTCAATACAGTAGTTAAGGTTTGTAGAGTAACAGAAAGTAGCCAGATCACTATTCATTTGCTAAAGCTTCAACCTCTACAGAAAAGTCGGGACCGAGTAGCATCGCGGGCAATAAGAAAGGTAGGAGGCCTCCGTTCAGGAAAGGATTTAAGAAGCAAGGAAGGAGAAGTACCATTCCACGCAACCAACAGACAAAGCCTTGTAGCATATGTGGCAAGAATCATGGAGAAGACCTTGTTACGCAGGCCATAATATCTGCTACACATGTGGAAAGTCTGGACAGTTTGCTAGGGACTGCAAGCAGGTGACTGAAGGATCTCGACCTCAGAGCTCAGGCAGAGTGTTTGCTATGAATAAGGAATAGGCTCATAAGTCGCCAGAGATGATCCAAGGTATAATCCGTATAAATGATTACCTTGTGTATGCAATGTTTGACTTAGGTGCAAGCCATTCATTCATCTCATATAATTGTGCTGAGCGTCTAGGTCTGAGCATAAACACGTTACCATATGACATGATTGTGTCTACACCCACTGGTATGAAAGTTGTCACTTGTTGTGCATGTCTAAATTGCATAGTCCATTATGAACATTGCAGTACTACGATTGACTTGATATGTCTGCCCCTGTATGGTATTGATGTAATATCCACCCTTTACTATAAAGTGAAATAGAGGCCAAATTGATAGTTATGAGATAAGATAAGGGCCATAAATAAAAGTACAGAAAGAGAAGATGTTAATGGACCAAAGAGACCTGGTCAATTTAGTCCTAAGGCTTTGAAATTACTAAGAATGTAAGCCAGGGACATAAATGTCCTTAAGTATAAAGACCAAGAGCAATATGGTCATTGAATAAAAAGGGTCAAACCAGTAGTCAAAAGTCAAGTTAGAGCCTGCAGATAGAAAGCACAGAAAAAGTTGATGCTGATGGGTTGAATAACCCAAAGTCAGACCTGGCTTAGCAGGAGAAATTTTATGAGAACTCCGCAGTTAAGCGTGCTCATCTTGGAGTAATGTAAGGATGGGTGACCTCCTGGGAAGGACCCAAAGGTCATTAGATAAAATATTAAGGGAGAAAAGTCAAGGGCAAAATGGGAATTACAGAAAATTAGACAAAATAAGGGCATTTTGATGATTAAGAGATATGTAAGGGTTGTATAAAAAAAGAGATATGTAAGGGCATTTTGGTCATTTGATGAAGTTAAAATCAAAGTAAAAAAGTCAAACAGTTGACCAAAATATCAGAAAAAGTCACATATGCCTAAAAGATAGAGCAGAACTCACTGATTAACAGTTTCGATAGATTGCTGAAAATCGGCCTAGATTTTTATTTATACAATTTTGAAGATTTAATGGCCGAAAATAATTATTTGATGTATCAGGAGACCTTAATCAATTAAGTTCAGGGCATAGAAAAATAAAGTTAATTTTATAGTAATTAATAAAATTATTACCCAATATACGATTGAGGCGAATTTCCCGATTTTAAGGAAAAAGACCCGAAAATCCTCAAAAAATATAATTTTATTCAAAAATTAATTTTTGACAATTCGGAGGGCAATTTGATGAAAGGAAAAGGGCTATAGTATCAGTGAAAAATTATAGAAATTTTTAATGCCCTAAAAGTTAATTGCTCGTCAGAAATCCGTTTTTCAGGGATTTTCGACAGAATAAGATTACCCTATTATTTTGGATGAAATTCAGGGATATTTTTGGATAAATATTTTGCCATATTAGTAAATGAATTATGGAGATTAAAAGAGGAATAAAACATCTTCAGAAAAGTGGAAAAAGAACTGGAATTAAGTTACTTTTATCGGCGATAGTTGTAATCGGTAGAAGTAACCGAACGGTAACCATTTTGATTAGTGTAACCAAAGCCCCAACCAGATTCTTAACCCCATGTGCAGCCATTATTGTCACTTTTGTTAGTGTAGGATTTGACCAAGAGGGGGTGAATTGTTCACTTTTTAAAATTAAAACACAAATCACAAAAATTAAAATGAAGTCACTGAGAATGAAGAAGGAGAATGGACACGGAGATTTATCCTGGTTCAGTCCTCTCTGATCTACGTCCAGTCCTCAGAGCTCCTCTGAGATTTGTAATCCACTAATGACAATCAATCTAGCTCCACGAGCTTTACAACCACGGAGTCACACTCCCACTTACTGTTTGCAAGAAAACAGAGACCTTCACTCTCTATTTATTGACAAACTCACAGCCTAATAATCTCAAGTCCCCGACCTTAAGTTTCTCACAAAATACAAGAATAAATCACAAGATTAAACTCTCAAAAGAGTAGATGTGCTAATCACTGAAGCTCACAAAGTATTTTGAATGTTACAGAAGACCGTAAGCGTATGAACAATAGCGTAGTTGGTGATCTTCATCTTCCATCTTTAATGCTTCTCTATTTATAGTTGAAGTTATTCAATGTGTCTGTTACAGAGAACAAAATATCCCTTACTCATATTGAATAGCCGTTGTATCTGGTTGGTGTGCATTAAATGCTATAATAAATGCTTTCCTTTGACGATGGTGGAGTCTAAGAATTTATTGATTTTATCTCGTATGTCAGAGATCTTCAGCTGTCACACTTATACTTGTTTCATATGTTAGTAATCGCGCATTTATGGTGGCAGGTAAGTTTTTAAAACTTTGACATTGATAAGGAAAGATTTGGTAAAAAGTAAAGTTTAGTGTCAGACGCTGCTGTCAGATAGAAGTAGGATCGAGTTCAAGAATTCTCATAACTTTAAGTTTGAAAATCTATGTAATGAAACCTCAAGTTTTCTTAATTCAAGACTCGAGTTTAGAAAACTTTAAGTTGGAAACTCGAGTTTATATTAGGAGTTTCAGAATGTAGTTTTGGAACTCTTATTTGGAAACTCGAGTTCAGAATGCAAGTTATGAAATCATGTTGTGAAACTTGAGTTTTGAATAAGCATGACTCGAGTTTTATAACAAGAGTTAGTCAATCAGTTGAGTAAACCATGAAACTCGAGTTTTATGAAGCATGGAACTCAAGTTGTTAAAACTCTAATGTCAAAACTTCCAGTTTTCAATTCAAGTTTTGTAAAAAAGTTTTGGAACTCTAGTTGTAAAAATCTGGAACTCGAGTTCTAATACAGTAGAGTCTTTCACAGTGATTTAAAGGCTCGAAACTCAAGTTATGTGGTCCTAGAACCCGAGTTTTCACAACTTGAAGCTGGAAACTCGAGTTTTCTCTGAAGGTTTTGGAAAACTCGAGTTCTTCAAACCTGAAACTTGAGTTCTACCATATAAAGTTCCTAGAAAGAAGATTTTAGGCATGAAACTCAAGTTCTGAAAAGGTGAAACTTGAGTCATCAAAACTTCTTTGTGGAAACTTGAGTTCTTGCTAAAAGTTTTCAAATCAAAGACATAGAACTTGAGTTTTCAAAACAACTAACTTGAGTTTTTAAACTATAAAAACAATTTTCAAAATTTTAAAACCATTTTCAAATCCTGCCATATAAACTTTGAATTATAACTTTATTATCATCAAACAAGGCATCAACAACTTTATGAAGACCAATGAGAGCTAAGCACATGGTTTAAGTGGTGGAAGAATACAAGCCATTAGATTGAGATATTTTTGCAAGATTAAATCACAACCATCCATTCTTTTTACATGAAATCAGATTTTTCCACTTTCCTTAGCCTTTAAGCTGGCAATAAATAGCAGCCAATGAGAGCCAATAAGGTGCTAAATGTGTTGGTTTAATTTGAGCCATTTTGGATCAATGCATTAAAATCAAGGGCAAAGATTTAACCAACACATGTTGTAAATATGACAAGGTTGAAGGGCATTTTTGGAAAATGGACTTTGGGGACAGATTTTTAGTCTTCTTCACTCCCATTTCTGTCCATTTTTTCTTGCTCAAGTCAGCCAAGAAGAGAAGAGAGGTGGTGGAGAAGAGGAAGCAAGAGAAATCACAAGATTCAAGCAAAATCTTAAGGAAGTTTAAATGCTAAATAAATCATTGAAAAAGATTAACAAGAAAGTTTCAAGGTCAAGGGGAACTAAGAGGACAAGGTAATAACACTCCTAACTTTGGCATCTACTTTGCATTGATTTATTTATTTGTTAATTGCCATGTTTGTTGTGTGGTTGTAGCCATTTCAATTATGAAACCTTACTTGTGTGAAAGTATGATGGTTGTTATGCAATGATAGTCTTGGCTTGGTGAATACTTGATTGATTTTTCTTGTTACATGGCATACTTGATTTTATTTAATAATCATGCATGTATATGTATTATTAGAGTGCTTGGTAATGGGATTTCCTTGAAATCTCATCCTCCCCAACTAACCATTTTAGGTGCAAGTTTAAGCAAGGGCAAATGAAAGGTGAGTGGAGATATTGAAGCATGATATAATGTTGTAGTTGCTAAACTATGCAAAGTGTTTAATGTATATGGATGAGTGTATTTGGATGAGTTGTAATCTAAACTCCTTCATGCTTCGTGTATATGTCCATGTGATTTATAGTATGTGAACATAACATTATTATGTGGGTAAAAAGGGCATAAAAAGGAATGAGATCAATTAGTAAGGAATGAATAAAGTTGCAAGTTAAAAGGGTCCAATGCCCTTACCGATTCCCTAACTTTGTTGACATGAGGAAAAATAGTCAGTGAACTCCAATTTATTTGAAACTTGGTGGAAAAATAGATCATATGGTAAAGTTCAAAACAAGCTAAAGTTTGCTGAAATTGGACTTTAATACAAGATGTTATGATTCTCCAAAGTTAAGAGAAAAACCTGAAAAATTGAAAAATGACCATATGAACAGTGCAACTTCATGAAATAAACTATATCAATTGGGCAAGTTTTGGAACTAATGAGTTTTTTCCCTGTAGATCACTTCATAAGCTTTAAATAGAAATTTGAACCACTCAATTTTGATTTTTCTAGAATTAGTTATGATTTTTCAAAGTTGGGTCAGAAATCTGAAAAATAACCAAGTGAACAGTAACTCCGTTTTGAAATTTTTATTTTCACTTCCTTGGTTATTCTAAGTTGTTTAAAGGCCCAAAAGTGGTTCAATAGTGATATATTATGAGGCTTATAGGGGAAAAATAAGGAGTGTTACAATTGATGTGATAATTGGTTTGAATTGGTTGTCTGCTAATAGTATATTACTTGATTGTAAGAATCGGACGTTGATATTACCCAGCAGAAAAGTAAACCTACCTACTGAGGTTAAGTTGAATTTTATTTCAGAAACTAAGGTAAAAAGATGTATGAGGAAGGTATGTCAATGGTATGTAGTCTTTTTCTCAGTTGAGATTCTGATAGTGACATTTCAGTAGTCAGAGAATTTCCCGAAGTGTTTCTAGAAGAGATCTGCGGACTGCCTCCAGAGAGAGAAGTAGAGTTCGCTATTGATTTAATACCGGGAACCAACCCTATCTCAAAGACTTCGTATAGAATGGCTCCAAGCGAAATGAAAGAGTTAAAGAAGCAGATAGAGGAGCTGTTAGAGAATGGGTTGATTAGACCCAGTGTTTCACCCTAGGGAGCCCCAGTCCTCTTTGTGAAAAAGAAAGACAGAAGTCTCAGATTATGTATTGACTACTATGAGTTGAATAAGGAGACAATCAAGAATAAGTACCCTCTTCCTCGGATTGATGATCTGCTAGATCAGCTGAGTAGTGTCAAAGTGTTTTCAAAGATTGATCTCAGATCAGGCGATCACCAGCTCCAAGTTATAGTTGAGGACATTTCCAAGACGGCCTTTCGAACAAGATATGGGCACTATGAGTTTTTAGTGATGCCGTTCGGACTAACGAATGCCCCTGCAGTTTTCATGGATTATATGAATCACATTTTTCGGTAATACCTGGACTAGTTTATTGTAGTCTTCATTGATAATATACTAGTGTACTCTAAATCTTTAGAGGAGCATGAAAGGCATCTGAGAATCGTATTGACTATTTTAAAAGAAAAACATTTATACGCTAAACTCAGTAAGTGTGAATTATGGTTACTTGAAGTAAAGTTCCTAGGGCATGTGATCTCTCAGAAAGTGGTTGCAGTAGACCACACCAAGGTAGAGGTAGTACTGAGATGGAATCAACCTAGAACGGTAACAGAAGTCAGAAGATTTCTGGACCTAACAGGTTATTACAGACGCTTTATTCAAAACTTTTCTCGGATTGCCTTACCATTGACTAAGCTCACACGAAAGAACCAAACTTTTACGTGAGATGAAAAATGTGAGGCTAGTTTTCAAGAGTTAAAGAAAAAGCTAACCTTGGCCCCTTATTGATAATCCCTGATTCAAAAGAAACATATGTGGTTTATAGTGATGCTAGTTAGCATGGACTGGGATGTGTTTCAATGCAGCAGGTGATAGTAGTAGCTTATGCCTCTCGGTAAATGAAGCCACATGAACAAAATTACCCCACGCATGATTTAGAGGTAGCAGCAATTGTTTACACTATAAAGATATGGAGGCATTATTTATATGGAGCAACCATCGAGTTGTATTGTGACCATAAAAGTCTCAAGTATTTACAAGATCAGAAGGAGCTGAACTTGAGGCAGAGACGATGGATGGAATTGCTCAAGGACTATGACTACCAGATAAAGTATCATCCAGGTAAAGCAAATGTAGTTGCTGATGCATTGAACAAAAAGATAACGCAGGTGGCTATGATGATGATAAAAGAGCAAAGGCTGATAGAAAACATCCGAGATTGGGGTGTACTAAATCAGTTACAAGTAGAGCCTGACAGATATGGCACTATCCAGATCCGTAGTTATATAGAGGATGGGATCAAAGAAGCTCAAGAAGTGGATCCGTTTGCACGGAATATAGAGACTCAAATGAGTTAAGGGGGAGCTAAAGAGTTTAATAAGACCCCTGAGGGAATAGTGAAGTTCAGAGATCAATATTATATCCCTCCAAAGCCTACTTTGAGGCAAAAGATACTTGAAGAAGCTTATAGGAGCAAGTATACTATCCACCCTAGAATGACCAAAATGTATCAGAAATTGAAGAAATTATTTTGGTGGCCTAGAATGAAGCGAGATATCACTGAGTATGTGAGCATATGTCTTACCTACCAAAAGATGAAGATAGAACATTAGAGGCCGAAGGATTATTACACAGTCCAGTAATTCCGGAATGGAAGTGGGATAGCGTGATGATGGATTTTATTGTAGGGCTGTGATCTGACTAAGCCACAGATCATAAAATTTTGACATTGTCTAGTCTTGAAAATGGATCAAAAAATTTGTGATTTCCAAGGATTGCTTAGGGTGCAACCCTAGTGTCGTTCTCTCCAGAGCGTTGTTTACCACTAGATTTCATCTTGTATTTAAGTTAATTTTCCAAATCAACGCTGTTTTTGATTTGAAATAACTATGTACCTAAAGGCTGAATGCGAATTAGGATTTCCTTTTAGTATTTTTGAATTGAGGGAAAGCAGAAAAACATAATTGAGTGTAAAGTATGGATAATAAAGTTCCTCTTAAAAATGAATCAAGCCATCATAGTCCGTAAAAAATTAGGGAAAGGTATCGATTTTCACACTAAGTTTTGTAATTAAAACCCCAACAATTCGCTGGGTCAGGAATTCCATGTAATGAATTCCATTCCATGAAACCCTTTGAAAACACTGAGTGTGTGTATAGAAATCACGAAGTGAAAAATCCAATTGACTCAATATTGCCTCTATAATCAAGCACAACTAGGAAGATAGAAGAGAACAATAATGATTTAATTGAATATGTAGGAATGAGACTCCATCCTACCATGTCAAACACAAAACAAGTTCGATACACAAATAATCCAAGTTTGGCTCGACCGAGACCAATCATTTATATACAAACTACAAGTCCTAACTCAGAAACTATGTAATCCATATTATAAATGCAGATTGAAAACTAATACTCCCCTTTCGGCACTTGAACTCAGGCTATCTTCATCTCCAAGAGGAAGGGGGATGCTCAGCTACTCATATAGTGTGAAATCAAACTCCGAATGGAAGATTGAAGCATCATGATGGATTAGGGATGAAATGGAATGGTAGTAGGGTTTTGATAAGTAGAGAGAATGAGAAAATGGGAATGGAATGGTTCTCTACCTCCTCCTCCTTTTTCTCCTTCAATACTCACCCTATTTAGGTTATAATAATTGTCCAGTGTCAGATCCAAGAAGGTGGGTCGGGTTTTATTTCCATTTGGAGCCTGATTCGTTGTTGCTGCATGATATTCACCGCGGCGAACATGGGATTTCGTCACGGTGAACCTCTCCCGAGTATTCAAGCTTGTCTTTTTGAACTTTGGCTGGGGCGAACTTTAATTTGCGCCGCGGTGAACTTTCTAGAGCTGTCTTCTAATGTTCTTGTTCAGAGTTCCTAAAATGAAATAGTAAATATTTGAAGTATTTCCTCATGATGGAATTTAAGCACAATTGTCTCATTATTCATGACAGATGCACCCAAAATTACAATAATCCAAATCAAAAACTCTAAATCTCAAATTAAGCATAAAAAGGGTCATGAAGGACTAAAATTGAATTAAAAACTCTGGAATTTCAAGTACAAAAGTTGTAAAAATAAGGTTCAATCAAGTTCCCCACACTTAAACCTTTGTACTCTTGGACAAAGCTTTTCAAGAACTCTAAAATGATTAATGCACCAAGAATGTATCCTCATGGATCCAAGACTACAAAATTTAGTAAAAACATTCGTCAAGGAGTTAACAAGGATAATGGCAGAGACAATAATAAATCGATCGCTGATAAAAGGACTTCCTCTCAAAGGTAGAAGTGTTTCTCTCTTAGCTCACTATGTAAGGACAATTTCACTCATGGTCTGCTCATTCAAATCTCTACCATATGCTTGTAATTATTCTACCTCTCTACCACAAGATCAATATAATGTGAATCAAGAGGACTTTAGGGTTTAAGATGGATGATGGGGGTTGCGAATAATTATAATGAAAAGAAATCCTTGAATATACAGCACCAAAGGAAATTAAACATATTAGTGCACTTGCAATACTTTAGAGAAAATCATGTTTAGACAATATACTACTTTTCTCTTTATTTCTCTCTTCTTCTTCCCTCTTTTTTTATATATATATGTTTTTTTATTTTTTAGATAACAACAAATAGTATGAACCGCAATTTGATCAGAATATGCTTGCATATATAAAATGAATGTAGTTTCCAAATGCCGGTTTTCAAGAGTGAATAGCTCAAAAGGGTGGCAATGGTTAAGTTATGAGGGGTTTGTGTTTGGGCAAAATAGATGGTTTTGAAATGAAGGCCCCTATCACTTTCACATAATATTGGATCATAAAGCTTTGATTAAGAATCAAGACAAGTTCTAGAGAGATTATAAATTAAGATAGACCCTCACTAATCAAATGAAATTAGGCCCAATTATCCCATGATAAGGCTAACTCTCAATTAAACAGTCTCAAGAACTGAAAACACAAAGAGTCAATTTAACATTGCACTTTGCTTATCATTTGCCAATAACTCAAAAAATGCAATTAACCAAAATAGGAGTGTTAAAGGCATAAAGGTAAGATAAACCTTTTATTTTAAAATCCAAAACCTAAATTTTTTTTTGCACTGAAATTTCATTGTGGCTAATCACAAAGTTGATCGCGGCGAACTACACCCGAGAGATGAGTTCTGTGTGAAAGTGGTTTCATCGTGGCGCAACCATAAGATGGTCGGGGTGAAACTCACCCGAGAGATGAATTGCTTTATTTTGACTACTTTCACCGTGGAAAACAACAAAGTTGGTCGCGGCATAAATGGTCGGAGAGCAAAATTTGCAGTTCAAAACCTCTGGAAAATAAAAAATTTTCAAAAATTACAAAAAAATCTTTAAAGAAACTTTGAA
>JANTPZ010141956.1:0-10121 GCA_025593235.1 Vachellia pachyceras
AATTCCAGGAAAGTAGAAGGTCATCTTCAGCATCTCATAGCTCAAAATTGAAGGTGGCAAAGCTAGTGGATAGATATCTACAAGAGGTTTCCAAGGATATGAATTTGCCTATGTCCAAGTTCATTGCTCTCGCTGAGGCTATGCCAGATTTTGCCAGACATGATCACGATGATCTCTACAAAGCCATTGACATTTATCTCAAGGTAAAATATTACAAAATATATAAAATGTTTAGTGTAATGTAATTTCTGCGTTTCATTTTATATGATTTCACGTTTTACAGCATGTGGGATACCAGTAGTGGATAATCTGCCCTTTTGACCTCAAGATCTTGTCTTATTCAACATTTATTGCCGGTTAGGTGTAGGTTGACCCACCAGAAATTTAACGTCAACAGATCCTCCTTGTTAGTGATATACTGCTGGTTTTTATTCAGGTGTCTGTGAATTTACTTGGACAAAACTAGAACCCTCCTACAATGTTATGTAGATACGGAGAAATTGAGAAAGAAATACTTATTCTTAAGTTCTTCACACGAACAGTTGTATGCTAAACTGTGATTCCAAATGGAACATTAAATAAGCAAGCAACCCAGTCTGTAAAATTTCTAGTTGCAGGAGTGCATAATTAGTTTGATGTAATTGTAATTTTATACTTGGTGGTTTAATCCAGGCTCATCCAGAACTCAACAAAAGCGAAAGGAAAAGACTATGTAGAATCCTTGACTGCAAAAAACTGTCCATGGAAGCTTGCATGCATGCAGCACAGAACGAGCTTCTGCCCCTAAGGGTTGTAGTCCAAGTACTGTTCTTTGAGCAAGCGAGGGCTGCAGCAGCTGGTGGCAAAGTGACAGACTTGCCAAGCAATCTCAGGGAATTACTTACTACACATGGCTTTGATCCATTAAAACACACTGGTCCATTGAGTACAACTACAAGCATACATGCAGATGATCAATGGAGTGTTTCTGGCCTCAAGTCACCTAATAAGTCGAGGAGTTCAACTCTGAGGATGAAGCTTGCTGAGGATGATGACTTGGATGAACATGGTGTTAGCCGCAATGGAATTGAGAGAAATTCTAAACTCAAGGCTCTTCGTGGTCTTCCAAATCAACCCAAAAGAATGTTTAGTAAGTTGTGGCTCACCAATAGAGGCACTAGAGAAAAGAATTGAGTTTTACTTAGTTTTCTTTTTTTTCCTGTTGGGAATGGTTAATTTAAAGGGGGTACCCCACCCCATATACTCGTTTTTCTTCTTTCTTACTTTCTTCTGCAAAATGCATTGTAACTTTTTTAGGAGAGAATCAGAGAATCCAACTGTGCATTGTTGATGTAATCTATTATAATAAGAAGCGAGTTTTTTCTCGTCATAAGAGGAAAATCTGCTTGGCAAATCACATGCTTGAAAAAAGCTGTTACAGGAATCTCTGGCTAAGTTAGTGAGTGCTCGTGGGCCAATTTTGCTGTATTTTTGTCTTCAAATCTGCAACACACGTCTCTGTTCATCTGTGTTAAGAGATCCTTATGTTGGTTTCTGACTTTCTTTGACAAATATATTCTCAGTATTTCACGTGTCCGGCATAATGCAATACCACTGTACGTTTTGTAATATGAATATCAGTTTTATATTTGTCTTACCTACCAGTATCAACCGAAATGATCTCGTCCTCACTGAAATGATATTGACTTAGGCACTTCGACTTGCATTTAATTTTCTGGTCTCTTGCTGCCAGAAACTTGTCATTGAGTCATGTGGTACAATCTAGTATTATTTTTTATTGTGATATAAAACCAACCTAAAAGAATACCAAAACAAAAGGAAGGCGAGAGGAAAAAGAATAAGTATCGACATCGATAAGATATGCTTGGTTTTTAAGTAGTATTACTAAAATAGTGACAACTTAAAGGGTATCTGTCTATCTGATCCTGGTGACTTAGGATGTGATAAACTTCCGAATGCACATTAATATATAGAATAGCATAGTCAAACAGACCAAAGAGAATATGCCATATACAAGGTTAATTAAGATTCTCGTCAAGACAAAGAACGACAAAAATATCTCCTAAACCAGATTCAAACGGACACTACTTTAACTCAAACCTTGTTTATAAAATTATAAATATGTTGTTACGAAGATAAATAAGATGATAAATCAATTAAGTGTTACTGAGTCAAGCCACTGTTTAAGCATTTTTTTCCTATATCATTTGGTCATCTCCATTCCGATGCCTTGTGGAAGGGCTGTTAATATTATTAATAATGGAATTAGATTTTAGTAATTTTTAGGTGGGAGTTGACAAGTGTGATTAATATAGGCAGTTGGCAGATTGCTTGTACTTAATTTTACATGGTCAGTTAAGAGATTGATTCATCGTCTACTAAAAAAATTAATAGAAACCAATATTTCTCTGTTTCTGTGTAACAATGGTAGTTTCAAAAATGCCATGAAGCTGGAAAAGATTTATGTTAAAAGCATCATGCTGCAATCAGAGTCATATTTCATCATAGCTTCCCTTTTGCTGGTTATCACGAAATGTTGTGAAGCATACAAGCATGAATCTTTCTTTGTTTTTTACTTCACCTATTGTACTAATTACTGTGTTTATTCTTCGGCCAAAAACAAAAAAATTACTGTGATTTTTCATGTCGCTTGTGAGTCCAGTTACTTGTTAATTCGCTTATTGTAAATTTCTGTAAAGAAAGTTATGTTACATCAACCACCTTAACCTACTCCACTAATTCTGGAGATGATCGCTTAATATATCAGTCATTTCCTGCATATAATGACAGTGCTTACATATATGATTGACTTTGTTTTGTGTTCAGAGATGGGGAATTTTTTTGAACTTTTACGGAATCATGTATTTTCCAAGTCCTAGGTAAAAACCCAAATGATGTTTTTTTTTTTTTTTGGTTGTGGTGGTTGTCTGTCTCTTTGTTTCCACTGTATTACATGATCGCCAAGTGGAAGAGAGGATCTCTGCCAGCATTTCAGCTTCAGAATCATTATGATGAACATGACATTTGTGAGTAACAGCAAGGATATGTGAATTATTGCAGGTTGACAATGAGATTTCAGGTGACAAGCAATCATCAAATTCTACCAAAGCCAAAGAAAATGTGCGAGGCTCCCATCAGGAGAGATATGGAAGTGTAATAGATTTATGCAGCCTTATTCCACGAGTAGAGAGTTTAATCACAGGATTTGAAAACGTGACATATGGGTTACATGACAGAAACCTTACTGTTGCTCAGGCTCACCCTCTTTCATTAGTCTTAGCAAGAAAAAGTTAAAACTATATATAATGATGTCATTGGTACACATGTTGTTTGGTGTCAACCTTGCATGTTTGTCCTCCAGCAGAACCTGAAACAGGATGGTTCAAGAACCATATATTGGGGAGATTAAGATTAAGAGAGAATGACGACAGCAGAATCCACCAACTACATATAGGTTTACGACAGTATGATTACTTGTGGGCTATAGATATGGTTGGAGGTGATGCATTGAGTGAAGGATCATGATGGGTTTTTGGGTCTGAAGCATAAAAATCCAAACTTGAAGGTCCCCACTTGGCAGACATTGGAGTGGAATTATGAATTATCAAATTCCTTATTTGTGGACTGCGTGTGAGATGGATAAGATGCCGCCTTCTTGTTATCTTGTTATAGCCACATGACGACATGATCACGTTCATGTCAATCCATAAAACATAACTGATGTTTTTTAATCAGTCACAAATATATTGTATTGGATCAGCCTTGGAGGAGAAATGATAAGACTGCTGCTATGTGACTTGGAGTTTTCTGATTCAAATTCTGAAATAGTATGTGTTGGGTACTAAATATATGCATCTCTGAGCGGGATATTTAAATATTAATTCACTGTGTTGTGAACGGCTGGCTTATTCCACTAGACTTAAGCCAGTTGGTGATATTAATTCTTTAATAGTAGAGTTTTTGTTTTTGAACCAGTCAAAAATGACTCGATGAAGCTGAGCGCTGACCTTGATTGAGTGGACGATGTCAGCAGTAGTTGGACCACTACTTATTGGTCTGTTATTTCGAAGCCCAATAAAACAAAGAAGCCCACTATACGTGGGGCGGGCTTCTGTAAGCTTCAGTTCCCACTTGTGAATTTCTCATTGACTGAAAATCTCACCTTTTGTTTATTTTTTTACAAGAAAGATCCACAATCTAAATTTCACTCGTTAGCAAAATTTTGGTAAATAAATGTGCTATAATTAGTCATGAGACTTAGATCTGGTGGAATGAGTTAATTTCTTAAAATATAGTGAATCAAATTTCAAACCTTCTTTGTAAGAGGTGCCTATATGTGTTCGTTTGGAAACGCAGTGGAGAAGTACTTTTACGCAAGTCGAGGTAAATATATGGAGGAGATTATTTCGTTTTACGAAAAAACACTGTTGAACATGTTTATGGGAGAAAATAAACTTTTCCAAATAAATACTACCTTAAATATGAGAGGATGCCTATATTGTATTTAGAAAAATGTTATAATTAAAAAATTGCTAATCGAATATGTTCATATAAAATTCTTACCATACGGGTGTCCATGAATCACCACTTATCGCTGACTGACTGATATTCTTGGGAGTTTTTCGTATGGTGAAAACGTGGGTTACTCAATTTTTACATATTGGGTGCTAACATGGATTAACTTTTTATTTCTTTTCATACATTTCTTGGGCAATTTCAATGTTGACAAGCCTGTAATTATAGAGTATGTATTGAATACTTATTAAGTTGTTATATATTATTTTTATCTTGGTTATCTTATTTTCCTTAATATTTTTCCATTTCCATTTTATAAATCACGTTAGCTCGAGATGGAGTTGCAGTTGATTGTGGGATAAAGGAAGAGAGTGGGAAATAAGTGTCACTTCTATGTGACCTACAGTTAAGAGGAATAATCATAATGCTCATCTCTTCTTTCCAACGGAAATTCTTCTCAGAGAAATTTAGCATTAAATCCAAAATAGATGAATAAATGAATAAAATATTTTAAAGAATGATAATCATTCAGCTACTATTAGAATCTAATAGTAATTTTATTAATTTTTAAAATATTTTATTTATTAATTGAGTCACTTAGAACATGAAATTCTTTTTTTAATGGCTGTTATCAATTATCATTTCAAGTGTTTCTTTAAAGAGGATGAGCTAATTGCGGTTGGAAAAAAGATGTTTATCTCTGGTACGGTCAATTCAAATTTTATAACTTTAAAATTGCCAACACTTTTAACCCAAGTTTAAAATGTATAGTTTTAATCCTTCAATTTTTAATTTATTTAAAAATAATACATATCTGAATTACTGATTTTAAATTTAAAAGATCAAAATTAAAATGTGGTTAATTTAAAGAAGCAAAAATTATATCAACCTTATATTTGCCACTACTTCAAAAATATTTTATCCAATTCTAAATATAAACTTTACAGGATTAAAAATTATATTAATCTTATTTATTTTTTGCTACTGCTTTAAAAGCCGTTTATCCATTGTCGCTGTTTGGAAAAGTGGTGCAAAAGTGTTTTTATAGTTTGAGGTAAATATATGATGGAATTATCTCGATTTAAGAAAAACAATTGAATATACGTTTGACTAGTCCAAACGCACTTCCAAACAAGTATACTAGCTATAAACTTTACACTAAACGAGGTTTATATTTCAAAATTGTTTGTAACATAAAATATAAAAAGAAAAGAAGAGGATCATTACCTCCATCATTTTGTATTTATAACGAATAACAAAATATTAAACCTCTATTTTTTAACATGTAAATTTTAGTTTGACGTCCATACCCGCATGTTTTTAAAGCGTTAGGAGATTTATAAAAAAAGTGAATCATGATGTTTAGGTTTTCGAGATTGGAGAAGAAAAGCATTTCCTGATCTGAAACCGACAGAGATGTTCATACTAGTCTCATCCAAAGATTTTCTATTCCCATCCTACTTAATCCTACTGCCATCTTCTTCTTTCTAGGTTGGTTTAGTACCTTCCAAATACTATTGCTTTTCAAATATACTATTCTACAATATAATGCACCCCTCCCTATAATAATACAATTCATCATTCAACATCAAAATACATCCTCAATTTATCACACATAAATTGTGGCCTCAACAAAAACATCAAAATATATTACGTGTAAGTGTGTGTGTAAGTAGTGTATTATAATTACGACTTATAAACTACATGCAAGAGAACGTGAATCAAAATATATTGTGTTCGTGTGTTTATGTATACTGGGACTTGATGGGATTGGAGAACAATGAGGTAAAGGACAATTGATTAAGACAAAATAAAAGAAAAGTACACAGAGAGATTGAGAGAGAGAGATCAGAGTCCACAGTGATAGTACCACGCGTTGCACATAGCAATGACGACCAAAACACAGCATTTTCTTAACAATGGCGGCACCATGCCACGCTTTTTCTCAGCCCTTTCTGCTTCACCCTCCCTTAGACTTATAGGCTTGCCTGCTCCTTTTTGGATCTCGAAGAGGTATTCATACATTCTCTCTTCCTATCATTCCACTTGCGCATATAACCCCCCCTTATGGCATGTATGTTGCAGCCATTTATACATGTATGTGTAGTTATTTACAAACCCATCTCATCAATTAATTAAAGGTGCTTCCTTCTGAACCCACTCTGTCTTCTTCACGCCCCATCGTTAACCTCGATGGCATCCATGTTTTTTCCTGTTTAGCAGCAGTGTTAATGCTTTTTTTCTGTTCATAGACCGGACAGCTTGTTTAAGATCACGTTCGTGCATAGAGCTGGATTAGGGAAAACTTGGTATCTCTAAGTATAGGGACAGGCTGAAATAGTCTATGATCTTGTCTCTATCTCCATCATGTCATGAAACATTATTATAGAGAAACATATACACTGTAACCCTAGCTATCAATAGTCCCATACACACACATGCGCGTGTACACCTTCGTGATCGAGAAATTAATCTACTACATGCACGCCCACAATTATTGCCGTTTACCTCTCTAGTAATAATATAATATGCTCCTCCCTGTATATACCCCTATATACATGTATGTATTTCCTTCCTTATGAGGGTGACTTGGGATATTATATTACCAGTTACCAGACTGAAGTTGTCTGAAATTAAAAACCCTTGTGAGTTATGATGAGTGAAGACGCTTTGAAGAGAGGCTAAAATGGAAGAGGATCGGGATATGGTGCTTAGGACTTGTGAGTAATACGATTGTACAGTGTGCATATGTGATTTGGAGCATGGGCCTCAGAAGGAGATGAAGAGCAGATCTTGCACAGAAGGATCAGTTGTAGCAGCGTGAAGCAGCTGCAGCATCAGGGAATTTAATGAAAGCTGCCTTTGTGTCTGGGGGTGTGTGTGAGAGAGGGGAGGGGAGCGTTGATGAAGTGAAGATGCGATAGATTATATATATTATACACACACAGGCACAAATGATAGTGGGAATTGGTGGGCTCTTTCATATGTATGCACAGAGAGTAATAAATTAATAATAGAATAGCTGTCATGCCCCAACATTAGACTTATTTAATGATCCGTTTGGACATCCAAAAGACATTTTTACGTTTATTGAGATAAAATTTTTCTCACGTATTTATCTCAAAAAATCTGTATCCGATCTTCTAACAGATTAACCAAACAAGCCGATTAATGTACGTAAGTTACTGTGTCCCTTTCGTGTAAAACCGGTCATCGCAGTAGATGCAGGCTTTAGAACCATTCATCACTGTAACAATACATTCCATTTCTATGCTGTTATCAAATTTTTATTCTTTTCTCATTCTCTTCCTCCTCCTTTCCCCATTAATGCCTTCCCAATTATTAATTGCCAAGTGAAATATACAAATGGCACAATTAATCAGCAGCGCCCTTGGCTTGTTCTTCACGTACGTGAAAAATTAGGTTTCTCCTAGTTATGGAGAACAAAATAACAACAAACTTAATTCCAGTTGATAAGACCTGACTAGATGAATCATCGGATAATGTCGTTATTATATGATAATGTTATTATATATGAACAACCAAAATCCTTAAATAGATTGTAAATTAAAAATTTCATTCATTAATTTTGTTGATTGCCATCTTCACTCTTCCTTAGTTCTTTTTGAGACGATTTCTTACTTTCTGATTTTTCCCTGTCTTGGGCATTTCCAACAATTTTCCTGATAAATGTTCAAACTTGGTCATGCAGAACATGATGAACAATTTTGCGTTCGGGCAGTTATGCAATATTGGAAAATATCGTACGTAATCATTTAGAAAGTCGGAAACCTTTCTGCATCTTGTGTTGGATCTACAATATCCTCGATCCCAACAGTGTAAAATGTTTTTATTAGTTAATTTTACTGTCATCTTAATGAATAGTTTTGTTTTGTTCAATTGTTGGGAAAAAGATTCATAGAGAGAAAGCCAAGAGTGTAGTTGCCTTGAAATGGCCGGTTAAAAGGAAGTTGCATCCAAGTCGGGATCCCTGTTTGTGAACTTCTCATCCAAATCTCTCTCTCTTTCTTTCATTTCATTTCTTATCATATCCTTTGGAGGTGACCCTGACAGATTTCATCATGGATTAAGATATCTCTCTATCTCTCTCTTTTATTTAAATTGATTTTAGAAAAACACAGATAATCCATTCGGCGTTAGGGTCTGATTTGAACTTTGAAGCCCTTTCAGTTCTAGGCAACTTTTTCCCTCGCCATTGAGTACATTCTATGTAGTAGCATCTGCTTCATAATTTACATTCTTCAACACCACACACTCAATCACTAATTAATCCTAATTAATATTTATGCAAACCCATTCGTTCAATTTGTATATTCTCTTCTCAATCTCAACACCGTGGCGGCATCTGATCTCTTGGCTAACAGAAGGGAATAGGAAGCAGAATAGTAAATGGAACTTTGATTTGTAAACTTTATGTAATATATTTTCGTTGAAGAGACAAAATCGATGCTGGCAGAAATAATCAAGTTATTCCAGTATACTCATAATAACGATAAAAGTTGTTAATAATGGATTCTCCATGAAGAACACAAATGTCGATGAGGGAATGAGACAAAATGACAAATCTTATAAACAGATTTTGTGCTTGTACGTTCTCCATTTTGCTTCATCACGAGAGGATCAGAAATTAATATGTGTGTGTGTGGTTTTTTTATAAATAACCAGAAACTTACTGGAAAATAATTATTAATAATAAGGAGACAGGTGTTTGAAATTATAATTAGAGCAAGAGAGTACAATTAACTTACTGCAAGTTTGATGACCGGCCTGCACACTGTGCATGCATGGCGCCATGATAATTTCTTCTGTGTCTGTCCTTTGCACATAGTGTTCTATGGTGTGCTTAATTGCTTGAGTATATATGTCACGGTCCGTCATTCTTCACGAGGTTATGCAGGTCCGGAATGACCCAGAACTCTCCAGAGGACTCCCGAACCGGCTTGAGAGTGCTAGAGAATGCCAGGACGTTCTAGAGAAGTCCACACATTTCTAGCCTCATTATTTTAATATTTGCTTCTAGATTTTTCCATGTAAATATCTAGATATTTGTAAGGAGAATTCTAGAGAATGAATTATAACCGTAGGATCGATTCAATCCCAACCGTCCATTAAGGAGGTGGGAATAGTAAGGAGGTGGAAGATGGCTATAAATACCTCACCCCTCCTCATTTGCAAACCATCCAAGAGTTCTCTCAATTCTCAAGTTCTTGAGTAATACAATTCTCGCATTCTCCAAGTTCTCAAGTTCTTCCCTGCCTCAAGCATTCTCTTCTTCCCAACTTAGCCAAGCATCTTCCTTTCATCTAAGTTAGGCTTACTTAGCAACATCCAGTGAAGGTTGTTAAGTGCCGCGCGGGTCGAAAAGACTAGCCCCGTGACAATATAGCTCTCTTAGATCTTTGACTTTTCAGCCCTTTCTAATATTAATAATTAATTAAAAATCTGATACTAATTATCAGTGAAACTTGGTTGGCTCGTGATCTTATGTGTAGCTTTATAGTGTCCCGGACCGCTATGATCCTACAGCTATAAATACTTTTAAAAAGTCGGTTATGGCCCACCTTTTAATTTATATGAATTATCTT
>JANTPZ010141957.1:0-23519 GCA_025593235.1 Vachellia pachyceras
TTTTTGCATGTTAATTATGATAATTGCATCTATGCACAAATTATGAAGATTGTCCTAAATGTCCTTGGTCAGTTGTCTATGCGGGAGCAAAAATGAAATAAGACCAGTATGACTTTGATGAGGTATGGAGATATGAGTCAATGTCTTAGGCACTTGTAAGAGCACAAGGTGCTGGACTAACCCGCTATAAAAAAGCTACATGGATTATGTCATAAGCTTATCTAAGGCTTGTTTAGAAGTTCTTTTGAGAATAGTTTTTACGGATTCCGAGATAAAACCTAGGTTTTGGAGAATAGATTTTACGGATTCCCTAGCAAAACATAAGTTATTGGTTTTACGGATTCTGAGTCAAAAAGTAGGTAGGAAAGATGAAAGAGAAAGAAAAAGTAGGAAAGAGAAAATTTATTAGGAGAGAGGGTGTGATTTGACAAGAAAATAGTTTTTTTTCAAAACCTAGGTTTCAAAACGAGGTTTTGTATGCAAAATAGCTTTTCTGAAAAATGTGAGTACTTGAACAAAACCTAGGTTTTGGGGTAAAATCTAAGTTTTGAAACCAAATCTAGGTTTTAGGAAAAGAAACCAAACAAGCTCTTAATGTGCATCATATATTCCTACATAAGAGTCTCTGTGTTTTGACTTAGTTAAAAGTCACCTTTGATCGGGTGGAGATAAAGGCTATAATCGAGCTGAAGGGTTTTCATGTGAAGGAATGTGAATGATCAAGATGGGATTTGTCCCTCGCGTTAGCAAAGAGATATTACTAAGCCCCTCAATGAGTGAGTCTGAGAAATGTATGACCATACTACAATGAAAGGTGTTTTCGTTTCTAAGATCAAACTACTCAGGGATCGAGAAAGTAATGGCCAGTAATAGTGGGATGACATTATCCATGCCTCGTCCTTGATCGAGATATCATGTGACAAAAGGGATGTAATATAATTACATGATAGGTTGTATCGTGTTAACGATCCTCATGTGATTTGGATAGTTGTAATGTCTTGCTAGAAACCGCTTGCGACTTGTGGGCTAATACTAAATTTATCATATTGCCAACGTCATATAGGCCTGCAAGATCGCACACAAGAACAGCCCAACAATACTTTAATATTCTAGGATTTTCAAATTATATATATATAAATTTGAATAATAATATTATTATATAGATAATATTATTAATCTTAATATGTTATTTTTTATGTTTAATTTATTTGATAAATTAAATAACTAACATTGATTTTTGGATTTAATTTATAAAGATAAATTAAATTGATTGGCTCATTATATGGATTAATTTAATAGATATAATTTGAACAAATCAGATTAATCCAAATTTGAATTTTATAATTTGAATATCAAGATTAATAAAGATTAATTTTGAATATATTCTTGAATTCGAATTATTAATAAAGATTAATAAAGATTAATAAAGATTAATTCTAGGATTTTCAAATTATATATATATAAATTTGAATAATAATATTATTATATAGATAATATTATTAATCTTAATATGTTATTTTTTATGTTTAATTTATTTGATAAATTAAATAACTAACATTGATTTTTGGATTTAATTTATAAAGATAAATTAAATTGATTGGCTCATTATATGGATTAATTTAATAGATATAATTTGAACAAATCAGATTAATCCAAATTTGAATTTTATAATTTGAATATCAAGATTAATAAAGATTAATTTTGAATATATTCTGGAATTCGAATTTCAAGATTAATGAAAATTAACTTTGAATATCTTTTCAAATTTGAATTTCAAGATTAATCTTAAATATTTTCGCCCCACATGAGTTCTATAAATAGAGGAGTCATGAACCATTTAGGAATATGAGTGGACGAATTTGAGAAGAGTTGAGAAGAGAGAAAGGCAAGGCGCTAGCATGCTGTCATTATTGGGATTTGTTCGCGTGGTTACCAATAGAGGGAGGCGATCAAACAAGGTCAGCTCCTAGATCTGGCCTAGCGCATGGAAGTCCGTAGAAATTCCAAAGTTAAGTGTACTTGCCCTAGAGTAATGTGAGAATGGGTAACTTATAAAAAGGGACCCATATGTCATTTAATAAAAGACCAAGGGCGCAAAGGTCTTTCAGTATTAAAAGTAAGGGCAAAATGGTAATTTTGGGAAAAGTAGAGAAAGTAAGGGCAAAATGGTAATTATGAGAAAGTTGAAGGGCATTTTGGTCATTTGACAAAGTCAAAGTCAAAAGTCAACTGTTAACCAAAATTTTCAAATGCCCAATAGACAGAGCCCGACTCACTGATCACAACCATGAAACACGGATTTTCCGAATTCGAACTAGATTTTTATTTATATAATTTTGAAGGGCGAAAAAGGGAAAAATAATTATTTAAGGTATCAGGAGCCCTCCAAAAATTTAGAAAAAATACCGATAAATCCAGTGAATTATATAACATTTAATAAAATTATTATCCAGTATACGATTAAGGCGATTTTCCCGAAAATTGGGAAAAAGACCCGAAAATCCCCTAAACATAATTATTTCAAAAATTAATTTTGGACAATCTAGAGGGAATTTTGGAAAAAGGAAAAGGGCTGGAAAATCAATGAAAAATGTAGTATTTTTCAAGGCCTTAATAGAATTTTTCTCTCCGATTGTACGTTTTCAGGGATTTTAGACCGGATAAAATAATCTTGTAAAATTTGAGGAAAGTAAGGGATATTTTGGGGATAATAATTTTTTTATATTCAAGATGAAAATATGGAGATTAAATAAGGAATAAAATATCTCTAGAAGAGTAGAAAAAGATTTACCGGAATAAAGTTATGTTTGCCGGTAAAAAGTGCAATCGGTAAAAGTAACCGAATGGGATCCAATTTTGCTAATGAAACCAGATTCTAACCAGAAAATTACAGCCATCATTGCACCTTTTAACCATCCAATGAGGGCTTAGCAAATGTCAAGTGTGTGGACAAATATGAGCCCTTAGATTGAGATTAGATTTCAAGATGCAATCTTAGCCCTTAATCCCATTTAAGTGCAAATTATTAAACACATAATTCCCTCCATTCCAGCCCCATTAGGCCGACTTATCTTCATCTGGAAAAGAGAGAAAGTGACACCATTTGAGATCCAAGGAAGAAGAAGAAAAGCTTCCAAAAATTCAAGGTGAGAGAGATTACTACCTTATGTTATATACCAATCTCTTCCTTGTAACTTCCTCTTCACCTTCCATGGAGTAGAATTTTGATTTCATCCCTCTTTCTCAAGTTTGGATACTTAGGGTTCTTGAGAGTAAAGTGAGAAAGAGAGGGATTTAGAGCCATTAAGTTGTTGCAAAAGTCTACTTGAGTCGTAAGGAGCATATTGATATATATGTTGTTGATTGAGTTGTTTTTGTGATTTTGTAAATTCTGGAAATCATGAATAAATAGGGGAAGTGCTGCCCAATTTTCCTCTTGATATAGGAGAGTTAGAATCAAGCTTTACCATGCATGAATGTGAGCTTGAACATAAGAATATGATGATAGAAGTGTTGGAAGTTGAAAATTCATATTGAGTTGTTTTGGGAATTTGTCTCGGCATGACCTGGAAAATGGGGAAGATGAATTGTTTTGATGATTTTGATGCTTCCAATGGATTCAAAATGAGTTTTTGTGTAGGGTATAAGTGACCCCAAGTTTATGGAAGCATTAGAAAATTATTGAGACAAGTTTGATGTTCTAGGGTTTAAGAAATTTAAGGGAATGGTTAAGGAAGTTTTGAATTATTTCTTGCATTGGAAATGGCTTATATTTGATAGCCATTATATTGTAAATTGTGTAGGCAAAGATTTGGTGCAAGAGGGTGATTTTCAAAGTGGTCAAGAAAGGTTGCAAAGTAAAGAGGAATTAAGGAGTAAAGGTAGCAAAGTTTTCTAACTCTATCTAACATTATTGTGAAATTATCTTAATGATGTGCATGACTTTATTATACTTAAGACATTGTTGAAATGTGTTTATGAGTGATATGATGCTATGGCCATATGTATTGATATGTGCTTGGTACACATTTTACATTGTTACACATTTCTTTTTGACTTAAAGCATGTCATGCAATTTTCTATGTATGTTAGTAAGCTTTACTATTGGGATTTTCAAAAATCTCAACCTCCCCCACTAACCATTTTTAGGTACAAGTTCATCAAAGGGTAAGGAGAAAATGCATTATGTATGAAGCAAGGATTTTCATGGTTATGTATATTAAATCATGTTGTAATTATGTGAACATTTTGAGTATTACATATGTTATGTAATATGTGATATGAACCTATACATGTTTGGTTGATATATGATAGTTAAGGACTCCTAATTGCATGATCAAACATGATTAAGAAAGGATTAGGAGTTAGGGTTTCAAAGGATGAAGTTTGAAAATGAAAAATTTGACCAAGTGTTAATGTAAAGTTGGTCAAACCCCTAACTTTGACCTGTTGGGAAACAGAGCAAATGGACTCCAAATAAGTTTAACTTTTACAGAAAAATATTACACATTGCAAGCTTTACAAAACGCCAAAGAAAACGGAATTTGGAGTTTTTTACAGAAAGTTATGATGTTCCAAATTTTGAAGAAAATCAACAAAAATCTGGGAAAAATGAAAAATTGCCATTTGAACAGTAACTTTTCACGCATTAAACTGTATCAATTGGGAAAGATAAGGACTCAATGAGTATTTTTTCCTTATAGAGGAACTTATAAGCTTCAAGTAGAAATTGGAAGCACGCAATTTTGATTTTTCTAGAATTAGTTATGAATTTTCAAAGTCGGTCCAAAAAGTTGTGAATAGTAACTTTCAAAAAGTTGTAAGTGTTTATTTTGAATCTTTTGGACTTTACAATCAAATTGAGGCTTTCCTTTGGTTCCAAATCAACATAAAATGAAGCTAAAAGTAAGGTTAAGGTGTTTCACAATTTGGGTAGTCATAATGTCTTGCTAGAGGTCGCTTACGACTTGTGGGCTATTGATGAGTTTAGCCCACTGCCAACTTCGTGTGGGCCTATAAGGTCGCACACAAGAATAGCCTAACACAAGCTTTAATATCTAGATTCATTGAATCTAAGACATGTCTAAGATTCAATCAATGTGACATTTAATCTAAGGTTACCGAATTTATATATATTCAGTAATAATATTATTATATAGATAATATTATTATACGTTAGTTTTAATATTTAATGTATTTGATAAATTAAAATAACTAGCATTAATACTTGGATTTAATCTATAAGAATAAATTAAATCGTTCAGCACATTGTTTGGATTAATTAAATAAATATGATTGATCATATCAGATTTATCCAAATTCGAATTGTAGAATTCGAATTTTAAGATTAACCAAGACTAATCTTGAATATCCTTTTGAAATTTGGATTTCAAGGTTAATTAAGTTTAATCTTGAATATGCTTTTGAAATTTAGTTTTCAATATTAATCAAGAGTAATCTTGAATATCCAGTAGCCCACATGAGTTCTATAAATAGAAGAGTTATGAACCATTTGTGTAACACCTTACTTAGCTTACTTCACTTTATATTAGAGATTGATTACAAACCACTTTATGGCCATTCAATGATTAAAATTAGCTAACCAAGTGAAATTTTTAAAAATTTTGTAAAAGTATTGTTCATCATTATTGTTCACTTGGTAATTCTAGATTTTTTGCCAATTTTAAAAAATCATAACTAAATCTAGAAAAATCAAATCAAGTGGTTCAGGTCTCTAAATGAAATTTATAATATCCCTATAGGGGATAAATACTCACTTGTCAAAAATATCCAATTAATACAGGTTATTACGTGAATAAACACTGTTCATTTGGTAATTTTCCAATTTTTCAGATTTTCCATCAATTTTGAAAAATTATAACTTTTTGTCTACATATCCAAATTCAATAAAATTTAACTCATTTTAAAGATTGGAATGTGTAGTATTTAACTGGAAAATTTCATAGCAATTGGACTTCATTTACTATTTTTATTTGCTACTCTAACTATGCTCATTGTTAAGTGCATTGGACCCTTTTATGCTACTTTGCATACTTATTTTCTTTTCTTGCATCCATTCTCTTACTTTATCATGCAATATAACATGTTTGGCTCATCCACACAGCACATGTATCACATTTCAAAATGCAGGAGTTTGAACTACATTAATCCACAATTGAACCTAACAACTTGCACAAATTAAAGCTTCTTACTTTGCTTGTTATGCATTCCACACTTACCTTTTCTCTTCTTTGCTTCTTGCTCATATTCTTGGCCCTAAAAAGTGTTTTTAAGGGAGAATGAGATTCATGGAATCCCAATAGCAATTATCTCTAACTAATACATTAATATGTATAACTATTATTCTGCATCATGAGAAGGCCATGAACTTTAACATACATAACTAACCTTACAATTTTACATTCTCAAATTTGCCATGGCTTATTATCATCATCAAGTATCAAACAAAGATTTTTATGTTGATACATCAAATCAACAAACATTAACATGGCAAATGCATAACAATATCAATGTAAAAGTTAGAGAAATTGCTACCTTTGTTTCTTAGTTTTTATCTTAACTTTGTTGTTTTTGTTCTTGTTCTTTGAAAACTTTTCTTTGCCGCTTAAACTCCTACACCTCAACATAATGCATTTGGCATTAATAACAAGCCAATATCTAGTATTAAAACACTTAAAAAAATCTTCCAAAACCTCTCTTAAACCTTAAGGGCCTAAAACTTTTAACATTGCCAAAATTGATTATAATGCTTTCAAAATCAAACTCTTACTTATATCCTACACAATTGTCCTTCTAAACTCATTGGAAGCATCAAAATCACACTTCTTCTACCAATTCCCTTGCAGACTGAAATATTTTGTAAAAATTGTCAAAATGTGATTTTCCAACTTCTACCTTCATATACATGTGTAATCACATTCTTAAACCATTTCCCCATGATTATTTGGCATCAAAACATCCCTTTCCTTGCAGATCAATTTCGTGTAGCATCCCATGAACAGTAACTTTGTGCCAAAAATTTCATACACAACTCAAACAAGCACAAAACAGCCACCAATCAACTTCAAATCATGCATGGATTATTTTCCTACCATTTTTTCTTCTAAATCCCTCTCTTTCTAATTTTCCTTTCTCTAAAACCTAACTTTCCAACAGCAGAATTTCACCATGAAACTCAAAAATAAACCATAGAATTAAGAGGGAAGGCTTAGAATCATGAAATAGAAGAGATTTCACGCATAATTCAAACTTTACCTTGAAATTAGGCTTGAAATCTCTCATATTGCAACTCCTCTTCCTCACACCACTCCTCCATCTTCTTGGTCTGGTTTGGAACGAAAATGGTGGCTGAAAGTGAAGAAAAATGATTTTAATCACAAGCCAATTTGATCCCATGGTTGAGATTTAATCATACATTAAACTTATGATCTAATGGCCATTATTTGGGCAGCACATATTCTCATTTTTCTGCCCTCTTAATTGACATTAATGGGATGCCAATTGAAGAGAAAAAATGTGCCCACATGTGCCAAATTAAGGTGGTGACAAGTGTCCTTAATCATGTATAACTTGAACTGAAAAAGTAACTTTACTCTAATAAATTCTACCACTTGTTATGATATTTTACTTCCCTTTTTTTGTCTTCAAATATGGCTATTACAAGTGGCATATCATATTTATGGAAATATTACTTTTGAAAACTTTATGTTTCCATAAAGTTACTTTATGCTTCCGAAAATGCGTTTAGGCGATTTTCTAATTGTTAACCTATTTGAGGTCATCAGAAATTCCTAAAATTCTTCCTGATACTCTCACACTTTTTCTTTCATCAAATGGCTTCCCAAAATGTCTTTAATTAATTTTTGAAGAAAACCCTAATTCAGGGTTTTTCCGGGTCCTTTCTCTCTGATCAAGGAAATTGTTTCTCACTTTCTTTTGAAAATAATTTTATAAAATACTAGAATTTTCAAGCTATTTTTCTTTATTTTGAGATCAGACATCTAAGGCCTTTAGGCATTTTAAATAATCATTTTTGGCTAATTATTTATTTAAATAACGAAAAATTAAATTACCAATAAAATTCCCACAACATATACAAATGTCATTTTAGCCTAAACTGAGGCTCACTTGTTGATCAGTAAATTTTTCTCTATCTGATGGTGACTAAAAAGTTTTCTCATATTTTGGTCAAATTTTGACCAAAATACCCTTTGGTTTTTTCATAATTTCCAAAATGCCCTTGGTTTTTTTTCTAAAAATGATCATTTTGTCCCTGTCTTTTAAAAAATAACATTATGTCCCTATCTTTTCAAAAATGACCATTATGTCATTGATCTTTAGCTTATTTGCCAAATGACCCTTTAACTTTTGCTTATTTGCTAAGATGCCCTTACACTTTTTACATAATTGCTAAAATGACCTTGAATTTCTTTCAAGTTTCCACTTTAGTCCTCCTTTGAAAATTACATTTAGGTCCTTATTTTCTATAATGGCATCTTATCTTCCTTTCTCTATCTTTTAACTTTGGACCCTCAATCACTCTGTAGCTCCTTGCTTAGCCCTTATCATCGGTTACAGAAAATGAGGATATTACAATATCCAGTTGTCAAAAACCTAATATTACAATTTGGGCACATATGTACGTACGAATTCAAAAAGTAAGCCACAAGAAACCACAAAGAGAGAAACACCAAGGCGCTAGCATGCTGCCATTGTTGGGATCTGTTCATGTGGATACCAGTAGAAGTTCGGCTCCTTAAGATCAAGTTTCAAGACGAAAAGGTACTATCCCATCCACTCTGTTTAAACGCCTATGACATATCCAAAAGAGGGATTAACAAAATTTTTGTAATTCAAGTATTCCACTGCTTGTATGCTATAATCGCAACATCTGCTTCTTAACCAATTCAACCAACACCACTATGCTTGTTTTAGAGCTAGTAGTCGATCGATCAATGGAGATGGATGCCTTTCTTGTAATTGTTTCAGAGCCTTGTGTCAAATCCAGTAGTGTTTTGGAAAGATCACTATTGGCTCCCCACGAACGTCACCAAAATGTTCGTTGAAATTTTAGTACATAATCAAAATGGGTAAAATCGGGCTATTAGCAATGCAAACAAAATGAATTATAGTTACTGCCCTTAAAGTAAGACAAATAAAGAGGATTGATGAAGATCGATATAAGTACAATAAAGATTGATGGTAGATAAGAGGAAGAGATATCTGAGTGCTCACTGTGTGCTTAGCGTGTTCAAAATAATTATAATATGTAGTAAGGTGAAAATAAATAGTTGGTCACCATCGTCAATTGCTTGCTCCCCCACATCTAGCGACCTTTGAGGATCTAGGGCTGTGGTCGCTGGATACTCGGATCTCAATTGCCTGGTGGGGGATATAGGCAATAGATTCAAGATCATGGACAGGCTCCACACATCTTCTAGGTGTCTGACTATGGGACCTTTGTATGGACTTGGTCTTCTAGTGGGCCAATGGACTAGGCCTTCGATTGGTCTAGCCGAAGTCAGTTTTTTAGGCATACATCCATAATAATAATCACAAGATGTAATTCAAGGTAAAAGCACAATTCTTTGTAAAAATCCATTTATCATAAATATAAGATCTCCCCCATATCTTTAATATAAGATCCAATTAACCAATTTGAAAAATTAACAAAGTTAAATAAATTACTTAATCAAATACATATTACACGATCTTTCTAAAATTCTCATGCATACTATTAGATCATATCAGTTTATAAGTTAGTCAAATTAAGTTTTAAAAATAACAACTATAAACACTTTAAAGTAATTTATTAAGTTTCATTAACATAATCAAATTAATTAACTAACTCTTACATTAAGAATGAGAGCTCGCAATTTGAATTGTACAGATGAAACATAAGCAACACATTCACTACTACAAATTTTAAATACAATATTGCATTTTAACGTCAGTTAAATAGATAACCGACGTTATAAAAAAGGATATGGTACTTTTATAATAATATTGATGGTGTTTTTGAGTTTTTTATTGAGCAATGTGAAAACTATTTGGATAAGAACTTTATTCATATAAGAACTTTGGTTAATAAGAAAATTGCCCATAAAGTTTCATGGCAAACAAACTTTATTCTCGTGCTCTAGAAACATTTTTTGTTGAAATTAGGCTTTAATTATTGAGATTTTATTTTTTTTCTCTTGGAGTTAGGCTTTAATTGTACCAATTGCCCTATGTTCTCGTTCATTTTTATTGTATTTCTTTGTATTTAAATTTTGGGATGGAATTAATGGATATCTATTTATGTATGTATTTTAGCACTATCTGAGTCCATTATCATCTTATAGCAATGTCTTTGGATCTTGCTTTTGACTTTAATTTCCAAATTTTATGGCAATAATCACAATTTTGTGCAAATCAATTTAATTATAGGAAATTATAAAACCATTAAAAGTTGACATTTTCGTCATCTACTTTCTATAATTTCTTTAATTCAATTTATCAACAATTACTATGATTAAACCCTATAATTATAATTAAATCTTTGGAATAGATTAAGAAATATAGAATAACTTAGGGATTCATCACCTTAACTCTTGATCATAAAGTTATTAACAAAATTAATTAATTTGGATTACCTTTGACATTCGCCACTGTAACTTAATTACTTATCCTAACGTAGTCTCCAGCCAAAGAATTAGCTCCAAGCTCCAGAACTCCATAGTCAAGCTCCAAGCTCTTGATTGGCAATCGCTTCAAGAGATGAAGGTTTCAATCTCAAATGGCTATTCAACAGCTTGTTCTTAGCTTCAACATTGAGATCGCCATAGTAACAATAGAGAAGACGGAAGATGTGATAAAGAGATAGAGGATGGAATCTGAGTGTAAAACCGAGGTGAGAGGTAAAGGAAATGGAACCATAGTTGAAGATGATTGAATGAATGAGTGATATGTACGTTAGAATAAGATTTGACCAAGAGGGGGTGAATTGGTAACTTACAAAATTTTTTGATTAAAAACATAAATGAAGTGAAGTCACCAAGCGCAGAGAAGATCAAATAAACACATCGATTTATCCTAGTTTGATTCTCTTCAGACCGAGTCCAGTCCTCAGAGCTCCTCTGAGATTTTGTAATCCACAAATAGCAACAAAATAGGCACACCAAGCCTTTACAAAAAAGAATCACACTCCCTCAGACGAACACTCTCTGTTTTGCGTCCTCAACCCAATTTACTCAAGAATCTCGATTCTTGAGTTTCAAGCAGTAACAAATGATTTGTATGAGTAGAAATACTCTCTCAAAAGTGGATATGCAATCACTAAAGTACAAACAAATAAATGAAGAAAATGGTAGAGAAGTTGGTTGAACGGAATAAATGTCGTAAGCTTTGAATGCGTTGTTCTCTCTTGTTCTTCGTCTTAAATGCTCTTCTATTTATAGGTGAAGATCATTGAATAGCCATTAGGAAGAGCCAAGTTTCCTTTACTCACAGCTGCAGTCTCTAATGCTTTGTAATAAATACTTCTGTGAATAAATATCCGTTGAGCTCACACGCCGGAGACTTGATCAGAGAAGCTCATACCCTGTTAATAAGTCAAACTACAATACATTTATGAGGGCAGTTAATATTCAAACCAATGCAGCACGAGAAGGAAAAGATATGGTAAAAGAAAATGTCTGCCGTCAGATTGATCGTTATTAGACAAAAGGTGGAACATGAGTTTTAAGCAAGCAAACTCGAGTGTTGAGAGATTCATGTCTTGAGAGTTTTGAAAATACATGAGGTAAAACTTGGGTCTTCCATTCATAACTCTAGTTTTCAAGAACTTCCAATGAAATTCAAGTTGTCTTAGAAAGTTTTATCATGTAGAACTCGAACTCCTATGTTCCAGACTCGAGTTTTGTTGAAGGTTTTGAAAATTCTCATGGAAACTTGAGTTTATCAATTCCATAACTCGATTTTTGCATAACTTGAATCACAACTCGAGTTTTCAATGCAAGTTTTGTGTCTGCGACCAACTTGGATTTACGAAACTCAAGTTCTGAGAATCATAACTCTAGTTTTGCAAAACCTCTTCCTGAAACTCAAGATTTTTAGCCAACTCGATTCAGTACCAAGTTTTGAAGTTCAAAGCATATTTTCATGTTAGCACTTGAGTTTTGAAAATATCTAACTCGAGTTTTGAACCATTTTCACCAAATTCAAAATAATTCAATTTTTAAACAAATTTCAAATCCTACAAAAGCCATAAAGTTTTGTTATTATCAAAACAAGTTATCAACAATGGAGACCCGAATATAGTGCCAGTTTGGATTCGCTATGTAAGCCACCTTTTAAACATGGTTTATGGTCTAAGAGGTAATTTTGTAAGAGAGCCTTTGTCTCAACTTACATGAATGGCTTTTATAATGATATTCCAAACAAGCCCAAAAGTGCTCATTTAATCCAATCTGAAGAAGTAATCAAAACACACTGTTTCACCTCTCTTTGGTCCTTTATTGTCATTTTATTGAGTTGATCCTTCTTTACCATTAATTTGTTCCTTTAGCCAAGATAGTTCCAATCTTTTACTATCATTGGATTCTCTCAAGTGTCCTACAAAGCAAACCCTAAAGCAATATAATATCTTATTGCAAAGATAGAGAACTCGTGTAGAAATTATATAAAGTGATTAAATCAATCCTTTTAATAATTAATTCACATAATCAAACTAAGATTTACAAATTAATTAAAAATTAACAAATGATTTACCGTGATGAGAAGTGCACCATGTTTGTACAAGAAAGTACTTTCAAAAGCTAAGAACAATCCTCACACATTCCCTAGCAGCTTGGCAATAGGCTCCTTGTAGAAATTCAAAGGCAAATCAAATATTTGAGTCTAAACATGAATGAGCATAAAGATATTGAATTCTTGACTTATAAGATTCGAGTCAATATATGATAATATTAATGTCTTCTTGCCATTTTAAATTTTAATAAGTGATAAAAATATTGAAATTTTAAATAAGAAACTTAGAATGTTGTAGAAAAAGCTAATAGACTTGATAATCTTCTTATTTGTCTTTACTTTCTCACAATTAAATTTAAACTTTAATCAACACATGATTTCAAAAATTTTGAGAAAAATAATATGAGAAAATAAATATGTGATAACCACTATTTTCTTATAGTCAAACAATAAAAATAAACATAAATCATTCAATCTAAAGCAAGCGATATTTATCAAAACAAGTTGAAATATAGACCTACAAACTAAGGCCCAAAATGATAAAGCAACAATCATTTTTACCAAATAAAACATATATTTCCAAAATCAATCAGTTCACTTAAAGATATATGAAAAAAAAAAAAAACAAGACACTAGATGGCCTTTAGTTCAACAATCTCCTTCCTTCTCATTACAACAAATATTTGAAAATTAAGAGCAATAATTTCTTGAAGAAATAAAACAGTTGCAAGAGTAAGAACACTTTACCTTTTAAGGATATATGAAGCATGCCATTCGCTTTCCTTGATCTGAGCCAGATGAAGAGAATACTTCCTCTATCATAACATGTTACTTATACTTTTATTGTAGAGTGGCAGAACAAATTCATAGTCCAACAACATATATAACAAATACCATAGTATTAATATATTGGACCACATAAGTTCACAAATGGACCAACTAAAAGCATGAAGCAGCATTATATTCATTTAATACAGTTATCCAAAATTCAAATAGAAATACGAAGGAAAAATTACAAAGAAGAAATTCATAATAATGCAAAAAGAGTCAAAGAAACATTAACTTATGTGAACTTGCAATTCCAAAAGCCCATAGCAAAGTCTTCACCAAGAGAATTGGAACCACCTACAGATTTTTGGGCAATTTATGATCCATTTGAAAATGAACAAGGCCACTCGATCATTTTATTTGGCACAATACATATAGTCTAGTCTATCAAATAATAATAATCTAACCAAGTCATTGATTACCAAAAAATGATAAAATTTTAATCAAGATTTCTATATATACCTATTCAATTTCGAATCTCTTTTGCTTCGTGCCTTGAAAATTGCCAAGTGAACATAAATCCAATCATACATGTTGGTGAAGAATTGAAAATAAGTAGCTCTCCATGAACTTTTAAGGATTAAAGTTCCACAAACTCCCCAAAATCCAACAAAGAATCCTAAAGTCATGCTGAGGTAGAATCCCAAAGTTATGAGCCCATCTTCATTTTTGTGATTTTGATCAGAGTCATCACTTCTCAAGCATCCTTTTGTGAGTGGCTGGCCACAAAGTCCATTGTTTCCTATGTAACTGGAAGGATCAAATGTTTGAAGTTGAGTAGTCTGTGGAATTTCTCCTGATAAGTTATTGAAAGACAAATTCAAGAAGCTTAAGAAACTCAAATCTGAGAAGCTTATTGGAATTCCACCAGAAAGAGAGTTCCTTGATAAATCAAGTGATTCCAACATTCTCATTTGACCCATGTTTTTTGGAATGAATCCAGTGAGATTGTTTCTTGATATATTCAAGGACGCCAAAGCCACAAGGGAGGTCAAGTTGCCGGGAATTTCTCCTATCAAGTGATTACTAGAGAAATCGATGGCTGTCATTAGCCCAAGATTTTTGTCATACTTAACTTCTTTGCCTTTCCAACTCAATATTGCATTCTCTAAGAAAAATGGTTCTAGAGATCCCTCACGAACTTTGTCATGAAAAGCGGATTTTGATACTTCAGACCAACCAGACATATCGTAAGAAATAGTATCCCTTGGAAATGTTAAATTTGATATAACACTCAAGTTATTGAGACAATCAGGTATTGTCCCAAAAATGTTGTTTTGGGAAAGATCTAAAATATGAAGAAGTGATAACTTGCATAAACTTGTAGGTATGTTTCCATCAAACTTGTTCGCTTGGAGACGCAAAATAATCAAATTTGGCAAGTAATTACCAATCCATGTCGGCAACTTTCCATGCAAATTATTCTGTCCAAAATCAATAAACTTTAGATATGGAGAATGCATCAAAAATGGTATCTCTCCATAGAAGTTATTATTATTTAAATGGATAGTTTCAATGTTCTTCAAAGTGCCAATTGAAGATGGTATCATCCCTGAGAAATTATTGCTTGATAACACCAAAACTTCCAAATTCAAAAATTGCCCCAAACATTGAGGAAGATTTCCAGACATTAAATTACTTGACATGTCAAGATAACGTAATTGAGATTGTAATGTTGCACATAAAGAAGATATAGAGCCCGAGAACTTATTATTTGAGAGAAGTAAGACTCCAACTTGTGGTGAAAAATATGGGATGGGACCTGACAATTTGTTGAAACTAAAATCCCAAATCATTCCAGATTCAGACAACGATCTTGGTAATTCTCCATAGATTTTGTTATAAGAAATATTCAAGTATAACAATCTTGGGAATAGCGTTATCCATTCAGGAAGTGAACCTGAAATTGAACAATTGGAAATGTCCAATTGAACAAGCTCTCTTTGATGCTCGAGCCACATTGGAAAGCCCATGATGAAATTGCACGACCTTACAACAAATGTTTGCAATTGGAAAGTTGGAATCCATTTTGAACTAAAGTTGAATGAAAGGAAATTATTAGAGGCATGCAGAAATTTCAGTTTGGGTAGAGTTGATAGATGCAACTCATTGACCACGCCATTCAATTTATTATCAGACATATATAATGATTCCAATGATGAAAGTCCATGAAGCTTTGGGAGCGGCCCACTCAAATTATTTTGACTTATATCCAATCTTGAAAGACGAGGCAAGTACCCAAGTGATTGTGGAATGGGTCCATTAAGACTTGTATCATAAAGAAATAGCAACTTCAAGGATGAGAATTTTGAAAAATCAGGAAATGGCCCACTACAAAACGGGTTGCCTATTAAGCCCAATGTCTCTATACTATGTTGGGCACAATGCAACTGTGGTATCAAATCACTTAATGGACCAAGCAAGCTATTGTCTGTTAAATCCAACTTACGCAGTTGACACAAATTAGAGATGGCTTTCCCTATATCATTGCCAAGATAATTTCTGGAAAGATCCAAACTTTCAAGAAAAGTGGCATTTGTAAAGGCATCTAAAGCAACAATTTGTATGGATGTTGATGAGAGATGGAGACTTTTAAGATATTTCATATTTGAAAATATGCCAGTAGGAATATGTTGGAAAGTATTTCCATGGAGATCAATTTCAACAAAGGTTTTGCTAATGTTAGACACCCAATACAATATTGAAGTGTTAAGGTCATTAGCTGCAAGGCTGAGGCTTGTGAGAGAAGTGGAATAATTATTGTGGATGAAAGATTTAGGATTGACATGAGGTAGAGCACATGCATCTAAGTTAAGCTCAAATAGAGAGGACATTTTTGACAATGATGATTGCCAATCAATAGCTTGGCTTAGATTAACATGGGACAAATCAAGATGCCTCAAAGAAGAAAGGTGGGAAATCCACTTGAGATTATTGACAATCAAATCATCATTTCCACTAAGGTCCAGAATTTCTAAATTTGATAAATTTCCTAGTTGAAGAGAAATAATGCCAACAAGATCCGCATTTGAAAGCATCAACTCTCTTAATGATGGAGGGGCTTTTCTTGATAGAGATGATTGCCAATCAATAGCTTGACCTAGATTAACACTGGACAAATCAAGATGCCTCAAAGAAGAGAGGTGGGAAATCCACATGAGATCATTGACAATCAAATCATCATTTCCACTAAGGTTAAGAGTTTCTAAATATGATAAATTTCCTAGTTGAATAGAAATAATGCCAACAAGATCTGCATTTGAAAGCATCAACTCTTTTAACGACGGAGGAGCTTTTCTTGATAAAGATGATTGCCAATCAATAGCTTGACCTAGATTAACAGATGACAAATCAAGATGCCTCAAAGAAGAAAGGTTAGAGATCCACTCAAGGTCATTTACAATCAAATCATCATTATACCCAAGGTCTAAAGTCTGAAGGTTAGATAGATTCTGGAATTCATGAGGAATAGTACCTCCAAGATCTGCATCTGAAAGTATCAACCCTCTTAGTTGATTAAGAGAACCAATGCATTTTGGAATTTTGTTTCCTCCAAAATAGTTAGAGCTGAGGTTCAAGAGAGTTAGATGTTGCAAATCACATAGTGAAGAACCAATTTTACCTTCTAAATATGTTGAATCATTAGATGGAACTTGTAGCTTGGTAACATGACCTGTCAAATAATTGCAAGAAATTCCATTCCACTCACAACAATCAACTTCATGTTTCCATGAAGATAAAAGTCCAAAATTATCAATGAAATCATATTTCAAATTGAGAAGAGCTTGTTTATCTGTTTCAACGCAACTCTTCATAGTGGAATTTTCTACCCACACAAAGATGCATAAGGATGCAACCAAGAAATAGATACTGAAATTATGGCGAGACATGTTGATCACCATGCTTGTGAATCTTTTTGATGATAAAACTAAAAGGATAGGTATTATATCTCAAATTAGGTGATCGGTAGCCCTTTAATAGGGAAATGATTTCCAAACTTTTCCCCTACTCCTTTTCCCACTTGAATTCATAACCACAATTTCATGTCATTATGACAAATGTCACTTTCATTGTTACGTTTATCATACATCAAGGATTTATGGCAGACTTTAGAGTCAACCAAACATATTTATACAATATATGTAGTAATTTATACTATTAAAAATCAATATTTGAAGGATCAAATAATAGAAATATTTATGTTTACTATTAACTAATTTGTTGGTATAACTTTGGGTGGACTAGGAACTAATTTTTAATTCTTCAACTTGTAAAATGGCTTTGATGCTTTTGACCTAGTCTCTTCCATACGTAATTATTAGTAGCGACTGGTGAAGGGAAGGGGTGATCAATAGTTTGTAATAATTAAGTTAATTTAAACAAATTTTGGATTTAATATATACGAAAAGAACTTATTGAACCAATTATTAAGGAACGTTTTTTAAAAATATAAAATGACATATTAAAGATGAAAGTACTTAAAGTACAACATTATCAAATGAATAAAAGAAAGAATACTTAAGTGCTGAAAAACTAAAATTATTGGAAGCAACTCAAATAAGTGTTTATTTTAAATGAGTAGAATGAGATGAAATGAACCATTTTTTACAGGATGAAGTCAAATTCGGCGACTACACAATAGTCCTGATCAATTTTGAATATAGGGTACTCTACTTCTTGCAGTGTTCTTTGGGTTGTCATAAATGTGACTTCTTCAAAGTTTAAACCATCTAGGATCGGTACGTTATAAAATGATATTTACAAATATATGAGGAATGTATGCACATCCAAATCCAAAGAAAAAATGAATATGCAAATTGAAACTTAATATGATTCTTTCTCATAAACTTCTTTTGGCATAAAAAAAAATTGGTCTGCCAAGGTTCAAACATGTGTGGTGTGTGTGAATTGTGTTTGTGTGTTAACATATGTGTGTAATTTGATTTAACTCCCCAAAAAAAATAAATGAAATTAACGTTACTCTTATCCTTAACATATATAATATGTATCACTAATACATGTGATACAACATCATACTAAGGAGCCAATACATTTAGAAATTTTAGAATATAGTTGCGGGGAATCTATGTGTATAAATATAATTATGAATATCTTTTATAAAGTAATAAATGATTGGTCCCAAAAAATGAATTAATAAATAAAAAATAATAAAATAAACATAATGAAGTTTGAAGTAAGTATTTCAAAAATATTAGTAATAAACTCTTTAGTTAGTATAAACTATAAAGTAAGTATTTCAAAAATATAAACTCTAAATATTAGTAATAAAACTAAGTTCTTTAGTTATTTTTGAACATTTTAGAAGTAAAAAATCAATAGCAATATTATAAAATAAATTGTTTGTATAGTAATAATGTCATGAACATTGTGGGCGTGACAAACAAACTAAAATTGCGGTGTTTGGAAGTGTAAGAGTATAACTCTGTGTAGAGGAGTGAATAGGTCTAGATGAGTGATTGGCTTGCGAAGACACCAACCGGACATTTATTAGAATTTGACAATTTTCATCATTTTTAGAATATTTATAAATTATTTTATTGATTTTGTTATACTTTTGATGGTTTTAAGTAATATGATCCTTTAATTAAAAGGCCATGTGTGAAGCTTCTTGCCTTGTTAGGTGATAGAATTTGGCATTTCCCTTAGGATCATATCATCTCTAAGTATTTTTTTTCCGGCGACCAATTCATATCTTGATTTGAGAAAGCGGTGGAGAAGTGTTTTCACACAAAATGAGGTAAATATGTGAAGGAGATTATCTTGATTTGCAAAAAAACACTATTGAACGTACTTTTTTGGGTAAAAAAGTTTGCTCAAACATTCACATTGACTTATTGGCAAGTTTCATTCAACAAGTCTTTTATTCAACACGTTTGGGTAGGGCCCAATGTGACTTTAAGCATTTCTCTATTTTCCTTCATTTTCGTTAATAAACTTATCCTTTATCTTATATATATATATGTGTGTGTGTGTGTGTCTGTCATTTGAACCTATTTTAATATTAATTACAAAGGTAATGTAGCATCCGGTTAGCAATAAACCTCCTATCTAAGCTTTATGTACCCATACTTAGTATATGAGATGATTTTTGTAACATTTCAAAATTTTATCATAAAATTTAAATAATTGAAAGTAAACTTGATATTGAAGTTTAAATGAGAGTTCAAATTGAGGTATTTGAGGTTTAATTATAATTAATCTTGTAATTATTTACAAGGTACGAAGGAAATATTTTAGAAGAAAAAATCAGTAGTAATAATGTAGTGAATAATACGTGGATATATCAAAGAAACAAGTCCTTCATTTCATGTTACTCACACTTATTCACTCTCTCACACATAGAATATTCTTATTATTAGAATATGATTATGATATATTTTCATTTAAATTATTCAAATTGAATTCAAAATATTTGTGTTAATTAAAATTATTTATGAAACTAAAAGGAAGATTATATATACTTAATCTTATAAAAAAAATCCAATGGATTCACTCAAAAATATAGTAAACCACTCTTGTAGCAAATGTGGGACGACAACCGTTGGGATGGAATGAAACACCTTTTTTTTCCTAAACAAATGTATCTTATTGGATGCAATTATTTTAAATATATTATCAGACATTAAATATGTGTATCTCTTTTACCGAACATGGCAAAAAAATCAAATTTTTGACGGAATTCCTTGGCTAATTCAGTCTGAAATTTTGGTTACTTCCGCATCTAAATTAGCCACAAAAAATATTTTATCAGTAATGCTATGGCTAAAATATTAATGAGGTAATTAACCATGGAATTTTTTTCATGGCAATTAGTGGCTAATTCCATCACTAATTTTATATGCATTTTGCGATGGAATTAGCCACAGAAATTTTCTGTCAATAATTTCCATGGCAAATTCTTTCATTAATTTTATGCAGGGTATCTTTAGCCGTGGTTGATTCCGTGGCTAAAATTCTGTGGCAAGTTCCATTACTAATTATGTGGCTAAAATTTAATATTTATTTTATTTACATATATGAAAAAATATTTATTAAAAATTATGATATTAATAATCATATAAATATATAAAAAATATTTTCCAATCAACAATATATTATATATATGAAATAAAATCAAATAGATAAACTAATAGGCGCACACATATATAGTGCAGACTAATGGGCGGGACGAGTTCGCCCAATGGCCAACCCGTACCCCCACCTGTTTAAACTTAAACAGGCTTTGGGTTGTGCTTGAACCCGATATGAACCCATTTGGACCCGTTCTAAACGGGCTACTCCAAAACCATTCCAAAAGAACACGAATGGAGGAGCAGAGCGTTAAGCCAACTTCCAGAACAAGAAGCCAATCTGGATCGCAAAGTTGCAAACTTACAAAACAAATGAGAAAGAAAGAAAGGGAAGGAGGAGGAACTCACATTGAGCTGGCAGGTTACTCCTAAGTCAGGAGTATCATCGCTGACCTACTATACTGTAAAAGGGGAAGGCGTTGTTTCTTACCAGAATGCCGATTCCACCATCCGGCGAGTGTGTATCCCCTTAGTACAATGCCCTAGATCCAACACCAACTGATATTTAAGCTTTGGCCCGGGCGCCTGGCCAACCATTGATCTAAAAGCTAGCTTTTTGCAGATGGCAAAAATAGGGGCAGCAATGATTTCTTTAACAGCGGATTTGGTGGCTGATTGTTAGAGAGTTTGGAGAAGAGCCCTGGACAATTTCTTCCTCCTCACGTTGATGTCATGGACGACGTTCGAGTTCCTCCTCTTTGCCGTCATCATCCCCACCATCTCTCACTACCTTCTCACCTCTCCTTCGTCCTCTTCAACGTTTGGCATCGATGTCGTGGTCGATAGTCGATCTTTGGGTTCCATATTCCAAATGAAAAGGAGAGAGGTGGAGAATGAGAGGATTGAATCTGGGAAGGGTTTTTAATTCTTTTTGTTAAGATTTAGTCAAAATGAAAAAAAAAAAAGTTAAGTTGGTGGCAGCCTGTATCGAACTTACAACATGTGAATTAACTCTCCATAGATTACCACTAGACTAAGACCACATATAGATTCAAGGCAAGATGTAACTATTATATTCAAAGAATAATAATAAAATTAAAAAAATAAACAAGAGAGCATAAGTAGCCTGAGGCTATGCCTGTAGCCCATTCCTTTTACCTCACCTACCCGCCCATTACCGGCTGCTTTTCAGGCGGGCCCAAATGGTCAAAATTTATACTTGGTCCTGGCGGGTTCACCAGGTGTAGGGTTACTTGCTCAGACCTACACACATATATAAATAAATTGTTATTTTTCATTAATGTTAATTAAAAATAGAATTTAAATTCAAAATCGGCTAAAATTATATTTATTAGAAAATTCATTCAAGAGTTAAGATTTAGATTTTTTAATTTGAAGTTAATATATATATATTAAAAAGTTATTATAAATACATGAAAATTCTTTTGAAGTTGTATCCATTTAAAATTAAAATTATCATTACTGTTATATGTTTATGTGTATAAATATATATAATTTGTTTTATAGAAGAATATTATATTTATAAATATATATTTAAATATGTGTTTAAGGGATGTAAGGTTATTACGGCTCAATTGGTAAAGGTTCACACATGTACAAATGGCATATGGTGTGGGGGCTGAAGGGTCAAAAGTTTGATTGACATGGGGGCCAGTAGAGGTGCCACGTGGTATACGCTTGATGATTAGGTGGCAACCAGTGGAGATGACAAGTGGTATTTTTTATTTATAAAAAAATTGTGACAAAATTTCCGTTTCATGACAAACTTAAATTATGCCGGTAATTCATTAGATGATTCCTACTTTTTTGTAGTGGAGAATTCAAACATTGGTTCATAATGTTATAAGAAATGAATCCCTTATACTAGATCGAACCCAATTGGTATAAATCAAACACATATTATGCATGAGATAAAATCAAAATTGTGGATATGTAGTACAAATAGGATTTTTTTTGTTAACCATATATATACATACACACATATTCGAGGCAATCTTATTTTAAATAGTATTAGACACTAAATATGAATATCTGTCTCAACCGTGATTCCAAATTGTGACAATGTAAATAGGGTCATTTGAACAAGTTAAGGTCCTCCACTTCTACTATTCCAATCACAATTTCTCCATACCAAGCATGCCTATATGCTATTCTTGTTAGTGACATACATAAGTGTTCTTTGGGTTTGAAAAATTGAGTCTTGTTTGGAGAATTGACTCAAAAAGTCATTTTCTTGCTCTCAATTAATTCCTTTTTTGCCAAGTGTTCTTGGGATGGAAACTCGTTCTGATTGGGTTAATAGAGTTGTATTGTCAAGAAGTCATTTCCGTAAGTTTTACAAGTCAAGTCTACTAATACAGTTTAATTTTTTCATATATGATTATTATAAAATCTTAAATACATAAATATGAGAAACTTCAAGCCTTGTACGTTGATAGAATTTGGCATTTCCCCTAGGCTCATATCATCTCTCATTATTCTTCTCTAAGACCAAGTCAATTGGCACGTTTCCATCAACAAGTATCTTATTCAACACGTTTGGGCCCATTGTGACATTGAATATTTCCCAATTTCCCTTCTTTTTTATTAATACATTTCTCTGTTCTTACAAAGGTAATGTGAATTTTGATTAACAGTGAACCTTCATATCTAAGCTTTATGTACCTATATTTTGACCGGCTCAACTTAGTATATGAGACGATTTGTGTAATATCTTAAAATTCTATTCTAAAATTGAAATAAGTCAATCTCTCTCACATAGAATATTCTTATTATTAGAACATGTTTCCTATATATTTTCATTTAAATTATTCAAATTGAATTTAAACTATTCGTATTACTTAAAATTATTTCTGAAAATAAAAGGAAGGTTATATATGCTTATTTTTT